>WBNO01014725.1:1857-115354 GCA_013400575.1 Peucedramus taeniatus
GACAGAAAATGCTGAGCCAGTGTGGAGCCATTCTCAAATGCCTCCTGATATAAAAAAAATGACCCGAGTGCCACACTGCAGCAGAGCTATCCATGCAGGGCAGGAGGAGGCAGAGCAGGGCAGGACACTCTGGAAGTGCCATCACTTTCTTACATGGCAGAAGTAAAAAAGCAATTACTTCAGTTTAAAAAAAAAAAGTCTCATCTGCACAGTCTCATTTGCTGGGGTTAAAGAAGCAATTCTTATGGTCCGTGTTGTCATAGTAATAAAAAAAATAATCACTAAACAGTGAGATAGATTCTGACAGTACCGGCTGGCTGAGCATTTACTCCTCTCCTTCCTTGGTTGGCTAGTGCATTTGGGATCAGAAGTGCTGAATATTTGTAGCTCTTGCTAGTGGTATTTCACTGCAAAAGCCAACAGAGATAACTCCTGCTTTATCTTATGGTAAAAAAAAAATCTATGCAGTTTTGATTTTTCTTATATTTCCCTCATTTTACAAGAGACATGCTGCATCAGCATCTTTTTTTAATCTGTCATTGTGGAGCTCAGATAAGCATCTTTCCTCTGGGTCAAGTTACACTTGGAGTAGCTTTTAACATTAGACTGTTTATAGGGATCATTACAAATATTTGATAATAATGCAAAATATGTAAGATCCCAGAGGAGAGCAAAGACCAGGAAACATAAATAAAATTCACACAGATTCTGCAAACAACTTTATACTTAGGTTGTCTGTCTGCTTACAAAACACATTTTGTCCTTGTCTATTGTTTGATCTAAAATTGCATTTGTTGCCTCTAAGTCCCTACATACAGCTGTGTGAAAAACAAAACACCAGTGCATGTTTGCTTCAGCGTGGCACCTTCCTGTGGTCTGCACATCTATTGCACATGTGTGCACCAGCCATGAAATATCACCTTTTATGTAATACCCACAAGCCACTCATGAGGAAGCAGTGACAGGATGGTAGTTACAGGTTTAAAAGGAAATCATTACCAAGAACAGAGTGTCAGAAAATTAGGTTGTACACTTTTTTATTTATCTGAGAGCAGCGAGCAAGATATTGCTTGTCTAATTTAAAGCACGCACTGTAAGAATCTCTCAAATGTCAGGAATTATAATAGAATTATACCATGACAGAGTGTTGAGAGGGAGGATTCCCAGGGTTTGCACAGCACTTGGCATGGGGGAAGGGATGCAGAAGCTCTTTGACACGAAATGAGACCACTTCAGTGTCACCAGTGCTGCTTTCTGCGGGTGGAGTCACCTGAAGCTGGGGTGCCCCAAATCAGGCTTCCAGCACCCACTACAGAGCTCGTTTAAATCTCTGCTGGCTCAGCTCTCAGAAACATAGGCCAGGCAATGTAACAAGACCAACTGATGTTTCACAGATGCGTGCTGGGGCTGGGGGAAGGTCACTGGGAGAGGTGTGGCCAGGGATGGCCAGCAAGGTGGGCACTGTGGTGCTCGGAGGGGGCTGAAGCCACAGGGGGCACTGGGCTGGCTCTGCAATGGTGCCTGAAGCCCAGGGCATCTATTTCAGAGCTCAGGCTGGAACAATGCTTGTTTGACCCTCGTGATGCATCTTGAGGTTGCAAGAGGAATAATTTCATTGCCACGATATTCCTGCTGAGGGAGTCTTGGGAAACCTGAGTTTTTTTCAGATTTGATTTTAGTGGGGATTTTGCTAATAAAACAATGGGTTTGGGTAAGGGTTTTTGTTGGAAGGGTGGCCTGCTTTTGTTGCGGTGTGTGTTTGGGGCTGGCCAAAGCTGCTCAGTGTGTTCTGCAGGATACATCCTACCACCACATCTGTCCTGGCTCTGGAAAGGGACCACAGGAAATACTCTCAGCAATTTGGACCTGCATCATTCCATCAGTGCCCTACAGTGTATAACAAAGGATAAAAGTGCAGAACATAAAATCCAGAAAGCTGGACAGGAAGATCACCAGGATTGGGTGGTTCCTCTCTGGTTTTGAACATTTTTTTGGCCTGTATCTTCAGAGGGGCATGTGGCTATGGGGGGGTGGGAGGTCCTTTTCCTGCTCTGCAGCTCGGTTGCTGCCTGCCTGTGGAAAGGCATGAGGCTGGCACAGGTGCAGGTGCAGTGCACTCAAGGATTACAAACGCAGTAGGCACTGTTCCCTTTCCTGAATCTCAGCCCATAAAGAGCAGCAAGAAAAGCTGCAAGGAGAACAAGAAAGGTTGTTATTATACCAGCTGATGCACCTACAAACATGATTTCCCTCTTTTCCAGCTCTTTGTTTTGGTCCTTGCACTGGCTCCATCCTTCTGGCTGAGCTTTGTTGTCTTTGTAACTTTTGTTGGTGCGGCTTTCCAGATGCTTTCGCAGTTGATAATTTTCTTAAATAGTCATGAGATGCAAATCTGCTACAAGGTTTCAGCTAAGAGGAATGATCAGAAGTGGTGTGGAAAAGTTTTATGATGTCTCTGCCCCGAACACAGAGGGTGGCCGTGGCCAACATCCACTTATGTGGTTTGACACTTAAAGCTACAATATTTCTGGAGATGTTTTGCTCTCCTCTGAATGGGGCAGGGTCCCTGTTGAGCTGATCCTCCACCCAAAATTGCCCTTTTGACTTCAGGAGGGGGTCAGACCCAATTGTCTGTGGGTCATTACTTGGTTTAATAGCCAAGAGACACAGTTAGTAACGCTCTTGTTAAAGTGCTCCTCTCTCCCCCAGTGCCCAGCTGCTCCTTGCCCAGGAGCTTCAGCAGCACGGCTGAGAGCGAGGGACTGTTTGACCTTCCCTGCTGCAGGAGCCACTGCTGAGTGACACACAGTTCACCTTCAGGGCTGGAGCACGAACTGGCAGCCCTGCCAGCCTGGGTAGCAAGATACCATGTTTAGGCATTAAACTAGGGCACTTGCATACCAGCACTGGCCGCTATTTTAGTGGGTGTATGAAGCTGATCCCTGCTCCCCACCCCTGTGGGACAAGGGAGCTGCTGTGAGTGCGGGATATCCTCTGCCTGCTGGATAAAGCTATTAAAAATGGGCTGTGTTTTGTCAGGAATATGTAGTTCATCCAGCTGAATGACTGTAAAAGTACCAGCCCAGCTTAAGGTATGCTGATACATGCTGTAAATGAGAGCACTGCACACAGGGCTCAGTCCCTGGGGTCCTGTGCGTGGTGTGCTCATGTCTCCTCAGCAATGGGGGTGTAAAGCTCTTCTCCTCTGACTCAAATCAACACCAGTTGCAGTGATTCTGTGGAGACCATCCAGGATGTAACTCAGCCATGCTAAGTACCATAAAATTGTGATATTATTCTCCATTGTTTGTAGCTTGGAGGCCTGTAGAGGCCTAGCTTGGAGCAGTCAGTTTTATTAAGCTCCATCCAAACACAGTGAGATAGTTGTTCTTCCTGAAGAATTTGTATTCTCAAAGTGTGAGCCGCCCCGTTTGTGTTCTTGTATCCATGCAACCTTGTTGCTCTTACATTACACATTTGTCCTGTGAGATTCCCTCCCTTACAATAAAAACTCACGAGAATGATACACACATTTTCAACTCCAAGCACACCAGAGACTGCAGGATCCAGCAGTACCTAAGGGACACAGGAGATATGGAGGCTGCTGTAGTGGAATTGCTAACTTTGAACTGCAAATGTTTGTAATGGCTGTGAAGCTTCCTAATTGAATTTCTGACCCTTTTTGTCATAGAAACCTAGTTAATACAAGGGAAGGAGAAGAGCAAGTAAGGGATTGGTGATTGGTTTGCTTTTTTTTTTTTTTTTTTTTCTTTTTAACAGAAACTCCAGTGTAGAGGTTTTTGCATTTTTCTTTTAATTTTCTTACACCTACAGCAGCCTGGTCCTCACATGGTCTCAGTGGCTGCACATTGTTCAAGGATCATGCCTGAATTCCCCAGCCCAGAGCAGTATCTCTACAGAAAGGCTTCATGAAGCCCACACTGAGTCTCCAAACTCACCCTCCCTGAGCACTTCCATCCTTTTGAGACACACTGGTATCCACAGACCCACTGATGGTGGTGGTCAGACCAGAGCAGGCAACCCATGTGGTGGCATCTGCTCCTCAGCAGAAATTCCTGGGGAATTCAGTGCTTTCCAGCTGTTTGTTCTCAACACTTTGTACTTAGGTTATTTCTTCCTGAAAGCTGATAAAGATCTGCCATAGCCATAAGGCACATCAGTAATCAGAAATGCAGGGAGGATGTAGAGAACCTGACACGGGGCCATGGCCAAACTTCAGGTGAGAAGTTGGTAGCAACCATTTCCGAAGCCCTTTTCTCACCACCTCAGGACAAGTTTTATCATTACCCTTCTCAATTCCAGGTCCAGCAGACCTCTATGAAGCACCTCTGGTCACATCATTTGGCTGTGTCACATGGAGATGTCTTAACGTGGTTTGTTACCTGCTAGCCACCATCACATGGTCCCTGGGAGCATGTTCCTGATACACTGCTGGGCTGGAAAGGGACCACGCACCCACATTTAAACCAGAACTGAATTTCACTTCTTGCAGGAAGTGAAGTGCAGAACCATAAAATTGTAGAATAATTTAGCTTAGAAAAAACCTCTAAGATCACCAAGTCCAACCATCTTCTCCATCCCATTGAACATAGCATTTGTTTACCTTTCAGCAGTGGTTTGTGATGCCATTCCCATCAGTTGGGATACAGAACTCCCTCTTTCTTGGAAGTCAGTGAGGAGTACAGCACTAAAGCACAGAGCAGGCAATGGCCCTTTAAGCATTGTCTGTTTAACTGTAGCACGATCTCTCCTGCACTCCAGTGCTTTCCATAAACAGCAAGTCATCCTGGAAGGGGAGGGAGAGGATGATAAATAATCCTGTTATTCATGCGACTGCGTTCTTTCATGAAACTGGGAAAAGGCAAAATAAAGTGGCGACTGCGAGACTGAGAATGAAACGTGAGGCAGTGAGTTGTGTTGCTGCAGTTATTTGGGGCTGGAAGAAAATCTAGAAAGAGAAAGGTGAGCAGAAAAGGTTTAAAATGCCAAGAAGAAAGGAAAGAGACAGGACATAAAAGAGCAGCTTTCCCTGCATCCTTGCTTTGTGTCTGGGCTCACTGCTGGGGCTGGCTGTGATTCTGGCTGTCCAGCACCAGCTCCCACAGCGTGGCTACCCGTGCCAGAGGCTTCCCTGTTTGTGCACCTTGTGGGGAAATGGGAAGTGGGAGATGACAGAGCTCCAGTAAGGAGAGCTGGGCAAGGATAGATGCAGAAGTGAGCAAACCCTGGGAAAGAATCTCATGGAACAATGAGGAAGAAGAGAATAAACCTGTTTGCTGAGGGTCCTAGCAAATGAGCTATAATTAGTTCTCATGGGACAGTTATGGAATTGCCTCCATCACGCTTTGCATCTGTGCCAGAGGTGCCTTCCCAGTTTGTGTTGGAGGTGCCCACGCTCCAGTTCTCCATCTGTGTTCTCCGTGCATCCCCTGGGCCCTGAGCTGGGACAGCTGAGGCACAGGCATCCCTCATTCCATCAGCCCTGCTCATGGGCAGCCTCCCACCGAGAGCTGGGACAGACAGCTGTGGGGGAACCTCTTAAAGCACTGCAGCTGTCTGCTCTCTGCATATGAGCCAGAGCCCTCCATCCCTGGGATGCTCCTGGAAGCAACCAGGCCGTGTACTGCTGCCTAACTGCCTGGTACCAGCCCCATCTTTGGTTTGTAACAGAATCTCATCCTGGGACAGTGTGCCAGCCCTTCTAACACTTCAGTAATGGCACACATCCACTTCAGCAGCATCAGGGATAACTTGGGATAATGCAGCCACATTGTTATAATCCTCCAAAAGTGCCTCTTCCCCTTGCATGGCAGTAGTGCAATTCCTTCAGGGTTATAAAAGCTTAAGCCTTTGTAAACAAGGCAGCCCTGGAGCCTAGGTATTGTAGAGAGAGAATTCCTCTCCATGTCCTAAATATTTTGGAGGGAAAAAAAAAAGAAAAAGAAAAATAAGAAGAACATTTAAGACATCAGCTTCCCTTCTAATGTAAATGGGAGCAGCTCCATCCAGCTTCAGCCTGGAGTCTCTTACAGTGTCACTGTGCAAGGCTCCCAGTAAGGCAAATGGGAGTTGCACATGATGTGATGGGAAAGCAGCAGATACCTTTGTAAATACTGCACCCTCACACGAGCCACAAGTATCTTTCCTGAGACACCCTGCCAAAGTAGCAGGTGTTTTTTACATCAGGCCTTATATTAACACACTCCTACGTATGTCTGGCTGCATCTGCTGCATTAACGATCCCTCGGTGCATAATGGCTGGGTTAGTTTGTGAAGTTAAATACCATGGGCAAGAGCCCAGCCACAATGCATACAAACCTCAAACTGCTTCTGTTTCTATCACAGGGGTTATTGCTGTGCTTCTTTCACTGTGACTTTTTTCTTTCTTTCCTCTTCTCACTGCATTTTTCCCTTCTTCCTGCCCATCCTTTCCCCCGTTTGTGGTGTCCAGATTTCCTCCGTGTCTTTATTTTTTCCATCTTTTACTGTGTCTGATTTTGGTTTCTGCAGATGCCAGAGAGAATGAAAGCTGCAGCCAGCCAACCCCAACTACTCCAACACGCTCCAACAGCCCCAGAGTGGTTGGATACTCCTCCAGCCAGTGCATATCTGGAGTCTGGGGCAGTGCCATGGGGGCTGCTGGGTGGGGATGCCACCATTTCAACTCTGGGTACTTGTAGTGACTGATGTGGAAGTGAAAAAGGCCAGCTCAGGCCTGCTCAACTTCTACTCTCAGTGCAGACAGCAAGTCCAAGCCCAAAGACACTAGGGAAAATATGTGCCCATAGTGTAAAAGCCTGTTTTTACAGAAGCCAGTGGTAGGAGTCATTGGGGATTAGTCTTCTGTTGTAATTATCAATGATTTTAAAATGTATTGTGGCCAGGCATAAAAGCTGCTCAGAAACATGGCAGGGCTGAATCTGAAGCCAGTAATCATAGACTTCTATAAAAACCCCCACCTGTCTTTGCAGAGCTGACACTAAAATTAAGTTGAAATTTCCAAGGGCACCAAAGATGTGTGTGTTTAACTTCCACTGAAACAGGAGTTTGGGCATTACTTAATGAGAAGGATTTGAAAAATACTCTTCTATCCTCCTTTGTTTAAAATTAAGATGCCAAATTCAAACATCCATGCCAGCATGGTGTCTGTTTCCATTGCTCATGCTTTTAGTCGTGCAGTTGTTGTCATGGTCCTTCGTGGAGGTCTCACCTTTGGTCCCAGGCTCTCTTGGCCCTAGGTTTAGCTTTTTGCAGTAGTTCCATGGTGTGTGCACACACACAAAGCACAACAGCTGGTGGATCTCTTATTCATGGCTTAATCACTTCCCTCCGGAGGTGTGCAGTGTGATGTGTGGTCTTGCTCAATCCTGGCTTCCTGAGGGATGGAGCAGGAGGGTCAAACACAGCCCAGATTCAGCCCAGCACTTTGGAGCATGACTAACCCAGGGCATGGAGTATTCTCTAAACGTCATTAGGATGGACCTGATTCTTTTCCTGGCCTGTTAAGCAAGCATTTAGTCCTTTGGAGTTGTCTTACCACACCCTTCCCATCTCATGCTTATCTCTGTATCACACTTTGAGCTGCCCACTGGTTTTCCACACATCTCCTCTGACTTTCCCCAGGCCATCCATCTGATCTCATAACCACAGCTCCTCTGGTGGTTCACCACATGCCCCCATCCCACCCTTTGTAAATGTTGGCTGTATCACTGCTACTTTCCTATCCATCTGGAATTTCCCCTGAAGGCTCTGAGCCACCTACTCCATAAGTGTCATCAGGCACCTTTTGCTGGGAGGGACTTTTGTTTCTTTGTTTCTTGGTTTCGTAATCCAAATTGGCTGTCGATTTAATTCAAAATGCCCTGACACCAGAGCAGGGCCTCTGCATTTGAAGCAGTTGAGAAAAATAAAATAAAATACTGATAAGGAGCCAGATGGCTCAAGAGATTGGGAACCAGCAGTGAAGTCTGTAACCTCAACATCACTGCTCCAAAATGCAGCTCTGATCCACAGTGAACTTCGTGGGCTCAGTCCAATTTCTAGAGTATGTATGGTTATGCCAGAAAAACTTTCCTTATAAACACCCCCTGCTTTGGCTAGAAGGCCCAAGGAGGTGTGTGAGGGTCCCTCAAAACAGGGGAAATGTCACCTGCTGGACATGGATGATGCAGTCCCCAGCAGTGCTTGTGCACCTTCTGCAGCAGGGGAAATTCATATTGCAGCATTGCCCACCTGGCCAGCTTCCACAGGGAAGACATTTCCTTCTCTTCCAAATTACCTTTCAAGACAGTTTTAAAATTGCCTCGTGCCTAAGGCTCATGAAAACTGTAACTGCAGTCCCAGTGGTGTGACTGATGCCATGTGTACCTGGTGGGAGGCTCCTCAGAGGTGAAAGAACATTGCCAAAGTGTCAATAAAAGAATAAGAAGCAAGTAAAAATTTGTGTCTGGAGCATCCTTGAGATTAAAACAGTGTGAGAACAAAATCTGGCCATGCACATAGGAGCCAAAAGCCTTACTAAACTAAGCTACAGTTTCTTGCAGCACAGCCTTCTTTCCTGCTGATGGTTATTTCCAACCTCGCTGTGCAGGAATTGGAAAGTAGCAGGTGCCAGAGGAGAGGTGACTCTGAAATGGCACAAAGTCATTACACACAGAGCAGAAGAGCAGTCCAGCCTCCCAGGTTTCCTTTACTAAAGTCATAATAGTCTGATAGAGCATCAGACCCCTTCGTGGTAGTCTTCAACTGTATGTGAAGGCAGCAGAGCAAACAACTGCTTTTCCTTGCAATGCTTCTTGGTGTGGATGTTGTCTGTCCTCAGCCCCTGCTCACTCAGCTGCTCTCTCCCAGATTCCCCTTGCCCCCACTGGAAAGCTGCCCAGGAACTCCCTCCACAGCTTAAGGGCCAAGACCGAATCAGCTCAGTCAGCCCTGTTAGAATCATAGAGTCATTAAGTTTGGAAAATACCTCTAAGATCATCTAGTCTAGCTATTAACCCAGCACTGCAGAGGTCTCACTAAATGGTGAACACCTACATCTCATTTAAGTGCCCCCAGGGACAGTGACTCTACCACTGCCCTGGGCATTCTGTTTTAATGTTTAGCAGCCCTTTTGGTGAAGAAATGTATCCTAATATCCAATCTAAACCTCCCCTGGCACAGCTTGAGGCCATTTCCTCTTGTCCTCTTGCTTGCTGGAGAAAAGACTGACCCTCCTGGCTACAACCTCCTTTCAAGTTGTTGCATAGATCGAGAAGGTCCCCTGAGTCTCCTTTTCTCCAGCTCCCTCAGATGCTTCTCCTCACACCTTTGCTCCAAAGAGAGTCCTTGTTGTGTGGGTTCCTGCCTTGCCTTGACACCCTGTGCAGGTCGTTCTCATTCTGTGGTCCTTGTTTTGGCTACCCAGGCATCCCCCAGTGCTCCTGGCTGTGGGATGCCCACGGCCTGTCAGTGCTGCTCTCTGCACCCCTGAGAGCTGGTGCCATCCCACACGTCCACAGCCCTGTGTCAGCCCCGGGGAGCCGCTTCGTACCATCCACAACTGTTTGGTTTACATTCGCCTATCGGGCCGTGACCCTGAACTGGCTTCTCCCTTTAAATTCCTTCCACATGGCTCTGCCCACACTGTCCACAAAGCCTCTCAAAGAAATGCAGCTTGGAAAAAAAAATCTGAGAAGAAGAAAAACCCCTTCACAACAAAATGTCCTTCTCTCTCCAGCAGCTCCGCTTGGGTGCGGTTTTCCCAACACTCCCCCACAACTGAGGCGCGGAGTCTGTTCAGCTCTGCTCCCCCCAGCACTGCAGGGACAGGGTCACCCCAGGCTGGGCTCAAGCACCCAACTATGGGGACAGGGATAGGGACACCCCAGGCTGGGCACAAACACCCACACTGCAGGGACAGGGTCACCTCTCAACTGGGCACAAACACCCACACTGCAGGGATAGGATCACCCCAGGCTGGGCACAAACACCCACACTGCAGGGATAGGATCACCCCAGGCTGGGCACAAACACCCACACACAGTCCCCATCCACAGGGGCTGGGCACCTTCCTGGGGTCACCGCATTGCTGTAAAACAGTGCTTTTACCCAGCTTTCATCCCAAGAGCCTTGATGCCCTTCAGCCTCTGCCATTGCCCAGCCCTGGGATTGTGCAGCAGGGCTGGGAGCCTTCTCCCCTGGGTGAGGAGGCCATGACAGCCCCTCTCCATTCTCTCCCTGCTATATAAACACATATATAGGACTGTCCCCATATAGTGGCAGCTCCACACATGTGCTGGTGGGCGGGTAGCTCTGCATTTGCCCTCATGATTTCATGCCAGAAACATTTGCAAGTTCAGCTCGCTGCTCAGTTTCCCTTCTCTCTCTCCTTCTCCCTTTCAGGGTTACTCCCCAAGTCTGCAAAGACATCCCACATTCCCCTCACCAGGCCCTGGGCTCCTGCCTGCCAGTATCCCTCCAACTTCATCATTGCCTCATCCTGCCCCAGCCTCTTAAAGATTTCCGTAAAGAGTTTTAGTAAGATCAAAATAAACTTTGCTCTACACACTGCTGTTATCAAGCCTTCCCTTTTTGCCTCTTTTCTCAGCAGCTATTTTGGGATGATTAATAATTTACAGCAAGGCTTGGCACAGCAATGGTTAAAGGGATGAAACTGAGCTGATGCAGGAGCCTTCTGGACAGAAGCAGTTTTATAAAGTCTTATAAGTGCTATTTTTTTCTTTAGGAAAGGAGTGGATTTTTTTTTTTTAAGTTAAGTTTTGTGAGAACAGGAATGTTTCTCTTTTAGCCAATTCCACATACTTTTTGTTATAGGAGAAGATGTGGTCTGAGGGTTTTAGCAGAGGCTAAAACAGGGGAGAACTGGATCTATTTTGGTGGTGTATCAAGTGGATAGGAAATAATCAAAAATGCTGTGTTAAAAAATGAGTTTAGCAGCAGCTCCAAGCAAACCCTGTTCTGCAGAGAGCCCTCCCCCCACTTACCTGCCCAGCACCCAGTAGACCTGGCAAATGTGCAGATTTGAACCATTTCCACCCTTTGGCCAAAAGGCATTCCTTTAATCATGCCCTCCTGGGAACTGAGGTTGTGAGTGTTTTTCTGTTGGTAAAACGAAGCCCATTGGCTGCCAAAGGCTGTTTCAAGGCTGTGTTCAGGGGGAGTGGTGCACGGTGGACAGACAGGTCTCTCCTGGGGCTCCACTGGGATGCTCCCACACATCCTGGCTGATGGGCAGCCTGTGGCTTTGCTCAGGCTGAAGCACATCAAACATTCCTTTCTGGGCACGGTGGTGCAGCAGCCTCCTGACTTGTACCAACTATTTTTCCTTCCCCACCTGCTGCCTGGGCTGAAATCAGAGCTCAGATCCATTCGCTCTCATCCCAGCGCCCTGTCTCCATCACACCCTGCTCAGTGAAAAGGTGATGGAGTTTTTCCAGGACCCCACATGTCACACATCCCCTTCTGAGGACATTCACTGGTCCCATCGCTTCAGACACACCTCCAGGTCTGCCAACTGCCTCGCCTGTAATGATGGGTGGGATGTAAAATGGATTAAAAAGCAGAGGCCAGAACTTTTTAAAGTTAATCTCCTAATGCAAAAGGATCATATTTGGCAGCAACATAAGGCAAGCTCTCATCAGTTTATATTTCTGTTTTTCTTCCCTTTAACAATCTAATTTTGTACATCGCTGTGTGGAATCCAGATACAGATAATCCTCCCCCAGTTAACACCACTCTGGCTGTGCCCTATGGAAATCTGTGTGCTGCCTGTGGGAGCTGGAGACATGGGGGTGCTCTGCTGGTCTAGAGACTGTCTGGAGGGGTTTCAGCAGATAATAGATAGCTCAGGGTCACAAGAAGAGCTGCTGGAAACACTTTTCATGAGCATTTTTGGAGAAAGTGGTCTTTTGTGTTTGCATCTCACCTTACACTTTGGTGCAGGGGACAGTTGGTAGCTATTGAAAACTGAAATATTCTGATTGTTGCAGAGGAGAAACAATTTTCCCTGAAAAACTTTCACACCAAATGGAAATTTCCTGACAAACTATTCAGCCAGAACGACCTTTTGTGCTGCAGAACAAACTGTGATGAACATTTTTTCTACCAGGTTTTTCTCCTGACATTATGAATCCTGATGGGGGATTAGCTAACACAGCTCGTTATCAGCACATGCAGCATCAGAGAGGAGGACTTGGAGCTATGTGAGATCTCAAACACAACCATCTGATGCCAATATGCAATTTAAGATGCTGCCTCAACCAAAAGGAGGATCCATGGGCTAAAGTTGGTGCTAAGGTTAATCCCAGCTATGGGTGAAGTTGCCCCAAGGCTGAATTTGCCTCAAAAGAGTCAAGCTGGGGAGTGGATTAACTTCTAAGAAACTCTGAGTGAATGAATTAGCAGAATTACTGGGTAGGGTCAGCAATGAAATTATGAGTCTACTGCAGAGGAAACAGGATGCATTTCTAAAGGGCTAAGAATGGCCCCTTTGCTAGATTTATGGGGCTGAGGTGATGAGCGTGGGGTCAGATAATAACCTTTCAAACCACCAAGGCAGACCAAATATGCTTTGCCATGGCCCGCTTGCTTTTCAATGCATGTGTGTCATGTTTGGAAAACAAGGCCCCATCTGTCCGGGCTGAAACAGCAGCAACAAAATAACGCTGCTTGTTAGGGAAATGCCACCGCAGGAGAAGATAATTGAAACATTCAGGCTGGCAGTGCATGGGGATAAAGGCAATAAATCCTGAAAGCACACAGCCTTATCTCGGGCGGGAGCTGCCGGCGCTGCTCCTTGGCCAGGATCCGCCAGGCCGGGGAGGCCTCGGCCGGGCCCGCTTATCCTGAGGGCCGGCCTTCAGCCAAGGCCACCAGCCTGCCAGAAAACAGGGATGCTGAATCGGGACACATTCCTGTCCCTCCTCGTGCTGCAGCTCTTCTCCCTCCCAGGCAGCGGGGGAAGCATCTGCAGTGGGTTGGGGTGTGTGAACTAACCCTGTGAAGGGGCACAAAGCTGTGCCAGGGAGGTTTAGGGTGGATATGAGAAAGAGGTTCTTCACCCTGAGGGTGGTTGAACGCTGGGACAGGCACCCCAGGGATGTGGTGACAGCACCAAGCCTGACACAGTTCAAGTGTTTGGAGAACGGTCCTGGGCACAAGGTGGAAGTTTTGGGGTATTTTGTGTGGGGTCAGGAGCTGGGCTCAGGGATCCTTGTGTGCCCATGATTCTATGAAAGCAGAGGTGGGGCTGGGAGGGACACACAGCCCCTTGTGGAGCCACTCCAGCTGTCCAGCACAGCCCTGGTGGGTGTCCAGCATCCCCCAAATGGCTCAGTGGGCTGGAGCTGCTGCCAAGGTGCTCACAGCCTCCTAGGGCTTTCCTGATACCTCCACAAGTCACTGCTGCAGGGACTCTGAATTTATATTAACATTACAGAGAGTAAGTGGGCAAGGAACCCCCATAATTCACCTACAAATCTGATATAACAATGATGCAAACTTTTCTTCTGGATTTATGTACAGCTGAAACATGAGCAATAGAGGGGGAAAGCCTACAAACAAAACTAGTATCCTCAAGTCTTCTGCTTATTACGTGGCAACAAAGGTATGTGATGCTGCAAAGCTCTTGGCTTGTGGCCTCGCCCTGCTCTCACACAAGTCCTGGAGAAGTTACACAAGTGCAATGGCAATCCATGAATTTTCATGAGGAGTATCTCTGCTTCTCCCCATTCATGCCTTTGTGCCAGGAGGCAGCACAGAGATGTGCTGCAAGGCAGCTGCATGGCAGTGACCACTTCATTACTGCCCAACAGGGCCCCCCCGACTTTGTCCATCCAAATTTCCATGTTCCTGGTCTCCTGTTGTGGCACTGAGAGATTCTTCTGGGAGTGGTTTTTTAGCTGGCAGCCTGGGAAGCAGCAAGGCCCAGCCCCAGCGAGGCAAAGAGGGTCCATGATGGGACATGGGCTCCAGGGAGCACATTTGGGCTGCAGGGCAGCTCCCCTTTGAGGTTTTTGAGAGCCCACCCTCTGCCCCTCTACTTGCTTGATGTTCTTCAGATGGAGACAGGATTTACAAATGCTTGACTGAAGGAAATAAACGTAAAGGAGAGTGCTATTTCTCCCCCTGCTTCTTTCCCCCATCTGTTCAAGGGCTTCAGCCTGCAAGTACTGCTGAGACAAACCCACAGCCAGGGGGAAATGATGCTTTCCAAGACCACTCCAAGGTGGGCAGTAGCACAGAGCAATCAGCTCCGGTCTGTGTTGCTTTGTGCTTGACAAGCAGCAGCCAGAGAGTCTCCAGGGAGACCTGCTTTTCCTAAGGTGCCAGTACAGCTCCTTACACGGAGCACAGCAGTTTGAGGTCCTGAGGCATCGCTGTCAGACCCCAGCTCGCTATGGAAATGTTGCTCTGGGAAGGATTACCTCTCTCTGCAAAACACAAACCTTTCTTCTTCTCCGCTGCAGTAATTTTTCTGCAATTATAACTTACACTGAACAGCTCAAACTGCAGGCATTAACACAGCACAGGCTGCAGCCTCCCTTTACCTTCGGGTGGACAGCATGGATCAGACAGCACCCGGATGGTTTCAGCATGAATCACTCACTGCCTCTGTAACCAACATTCCCATAACCTAAATCTATCAAAAAGAACATAAACCACATCAGAAGCCAGTTCTCAGATACTCATTTGCTAAGACTTTGGAAACCTCTTATATTAAACAGATCATCTCTTTACAGGAGTATAAAGCTGCCGTAATTACACAAAGGGTGGAAAGGGACAATCTTCCTTCTGGGAAGGCTGTTTAACTTCTTCTGGCTTCCTAAAAAGCTATTGTCTTGTAAACTGAGCATTCCTTCACTGGCCTGGTAGACACAACATTCCCCATGTCCCAACCAAGTGCTGTGCAAGGAGCAGCAGGACCTGAGCCAGTCAGCCTGAACAGCCCCGGGCACAGCCCCACAGGGGCTGTTGCTGGCTGCCCCTGGAACACCCCATTCAGAGCAGGATGTGCTGCCAAACACGGTTCTGCCTTGGCTTTTGCCTGTGGTTCTTCAGCAGTGGCCTCTGGCCTGGATTTTTTTGGAAGGAAGAGGTGCTCTGGGCAGCCCCCTCCTTCACACCAGGAATCACTGTGACTGTAGGAATCTCATTGGGTGAGCAGCAGCTCTGCAGCATTGGTCTGGTGGCTCTGAGGTTCCTCCACATGGCTGGAGATACAAAAATCCCAGATTTTCAGCAAGAGGAAAAGCTTCATCACAAAGGCTGTCTTGTTTCTCACCAGCCACCAGGGCCAGGTCTACCCTGACCACCTAAGGAGGGTGATGTCTCAGGATGCCAAACAACACCCCTCAAACCCCCTTTGCTTGCAAACCTTGCTCAGCTCTTTTCTGCAGCTGAAAAACCAACTGTGAGTAGCAGTGAGGTGTCAGCTATTAACACCAAGTCACATCTTCTAGGGTGGACATTACTTCCATGTTATGATATACCATGTTATGATATATAGGTGTTTTTATTTGGCACGAGGAGCTTTTACTATTCCTTCATCTGTCATCAATATTGTGTTCAATTTCTGCTTGTGTACATGCTCTGGTTGATGCCATTGTAGAGCTGACAGGCCTTAAATTCACATTTTGTGGGAGGCATATTTCTTTTGGAAGGTTTTACATCACTAAAGGTAGCAAGTCACAAAATAAAACCATTGTTGCAAATATCATTTGAAGTTAATCTTCATATAATCCACAGTAAATATTTATGTGCAATGCAATAGTGGCTGGATTTGTTTACAGTTTGAAATTGTTAGAGAGGATTCCATATAGATTAGTCAGCTAATCTGCTGTAATCTGCTTAAAAAGCAACTGAAATGGGTTTTCTTTCACTGAATCATGTTAGCCCTGTCTCTGCAGTGACTTCAGATAGAGAAGGGATTCAGGCACAAAAGGGCATTTACCTTGTGGGTGCTCACAGCATTGCTCGCATTGCAGGAGAGCCATAAATTTCCCCTTCTGCCTTAGAGAACAGGACAGCTGCCGTGACTGAATTTAAGCTGAGATGAGTGTCAGGCTCTTCTATCCCATTTCCTTGCTGCAGCTTTTGAACTGTATCGCCTGGGGATAAACTGATCTTTGATGAGGCACCTGCACGGTGTCTGCACAGAAGTCATCCTTTCTGAATTTATTCTGTTTTATTTCACTCTCTCCTAAGGAGATCTACAGGAGGTGCCTTTACCTAGCACAGTCCTGGGTTAATAAGGAAAGCATCCCATATCCTTAACTACCAGCTCACCTTTGTTCACAGGGGAGTTGCAACTCAGGGTAGAAAAAGGTTTTAGATACTCATACTTCACAGAAGGTCTCTGGGTGTTGTGGGCATCCATGGGACAGGTGTGTCTCCTCTGGGCTGTAAGGTCCAGGCTTGGACCTCTAATAGCCCAGTGAGTGAAGGGCAAAGCCTGGGCAGCAGAGACCTTCCTCCAACCAACCGAGCAACAAGCTTGTCTGGGATGCTCAGCTAAAATGGCAGAGATGATGTGAATGGTGATGAAATCCCATTCTGTGGCTTTCACCAATATTCAGAGTTTGGAGGATCTCTCCAATCTCTTGTTCCTGGTGTGGGGAGGCTAACACAGAGGTAGCCTCACGGATACCAGGTGATGGCTGCAGCATGGATGAATCTTGAGCTCTCTGCACCCTATCTCTCCAGGATATAGGCAGGAGCCAGGCAGGGGACAGTCCTGCTGGGAGAAAAGGAAGCTGAAACAAGCCACCCTGTGAGTATGAGGCCACTTTATTCCCATTTACCCACCACACCTGGGACCAGCCAGGTGGAGGATGGGGTTGCCTGTGGCAACCTGGTTGCCTGCTCACCACTGGTTTTCAATCCCACCTCCTGCCCTCTTGAATTTGAAAGGTTGGGCACTTCCTGTTTGCAACCTGCTCCTCCATCCAGGTTTGAGCAGTGGCTGCAGCCCAGCTCTGCTTCTGGAGGTTGAGACCTGGAACCTCCCCAGGGAAACCGGGGGAAGGCAAAACACATCTTGTGTCCCCCCGATAAACAGCAACACCAGCAGGACTGTGGCTCCCAGTCTGGGAGAGGATCTGGCCCACCACCTGCGCTTCACCTGAGCTACCCTCTGGCAAACACACCATCCTTTGGTGTTGGGGAGTCACTTTTCTCCCCTTTCACACATCACCAGTGCCGGTAGATCATTTCAGTGTGGGTCCTTCTGAATAATACATTCATCCACAGTCCTTCCCCCACCCCGTCCTCAGCAAGGCCTTCACGAGTTGAATACGGTGGCTCGGCTCCAGCACACACAGCTGCCATCACTGCTGCAATTCTTTTGCCTTGAGAAAAAGCATATACAATTTAATATGCTCCTGGCACAACAGCTTTTCTGTAGCAGAGGAGGCGGGTTTGTTTATGGCTATTTTGATAGGGCAGCTTTCATCCGGACACAGGTTCTGCTGCATCTCCCCGCCCGCACAAGGGTGCCTTTGTTGGGCTGGTTCTTGCGTTCTTCTGCCCATTTTGGTACCTTCTCCTGCTCCCTGCAAACCCAAGGTTTAAAAAGCCCTCCTTGCTGGTCATGTTATTCTTTAAAAGCTAGATCCTGGGCTAAGAGCCAGACATGCAAGGCAATGGAAGAGGGTGTGATGCTTTACTGGATATGTGTCAAGGATATGAACCATCCTGCCATCTCATGGGAATTTGGCCCACAGAGCAGAGCTCATGGTGCTTGTGGTGGCTGTTAGCAGTGACTTACAGTCTTTCCAGGCTGGGGAGCAGCTCTGTTGCTTTCTCAGACACCTTCGGTCTTGCCAAGAGCCGTATGAGCCATGCACAGGGGCACAACTCCTTCCTCCAGGCAGGGCCAGGACAGGGCTTTACTATCTCTGCAGGAGCTGGCAACTGAGGGATGCAGATTCCCTTCCGGCAGCAATTTCCAGAGTCACCCTTACGCAAGTTAAGCTGTGAACAGTGACACATCTCCCTGCTCCACACTCCCACGGCACCTCAGCTCCCCAGGCAGGGTGGGGTGTGCAGGAGATGCACCTGGGGCTGGGAAGTCTCAATCAAACAACCCAGAGTCTGCAAGCCGAGCCAACTCCTTCTATTTGGCAAGCAGCTTGAGCTGCCCCTGGTTGACGAGGAGAAACAATCTCTTGTGTTTTTCAGCTGCTGAGCCTGTTCCCTCTCGCTACCACAGTGGAAATAAATGGTGGGAGGGTTTAGCCAGCACTAATTCATTGCCACGTTCAATCTGAAGCCACTGCGACTTTGTGCTTGGCCCACAAACACAACAAAGAAAATGAAACCGGATAGAAAATACAACGGATCCTCCGATCATCGTAAGCACATGGGAACCAAACAGAGTCACTCTGTAGTGCACATGAATTCCACACATGTGGAGGAATGCAAAGCAGCTATTGTACCCCTACTTTGCAGATCCATTTCACTGTTTTCCCAGTTTATCTGGAAAATACATACTGCATGGTACTGTACGTCGTATTTCACTGCTATGCACCATGATGTCTTCTAATGGAACAATCGCCATGCTTGTAGTCTAAGGGCAATACAAAAGTGCTTTCAAATAATAACAATACATTTTCTGTATAAAGAGGATAGGGAGTAGCCATTTCCCAGAAAGGCTTGATTTCCCTGGAGCCAGCAGTATGAACATCCAGAGAGCCAGTAACAGCAGGCAGTGGTGAGAAATTCCCTACCTCATCATCAGTCTATACATCCTGTTTCCAACTGCCAGCTCTGGGAAGAGTGGAGGCTGTCAGCACCCACTGAGGGTAAGGTGAATGCACCCAGTGAGTCTTGGCAACACGAGGCTCCATTTATCCCATCAGGGCTTGGGTGGGGGGCATTTTTTTGGCAAAACAACTCTCTCGGCTTTGAACTGAAGCTGTGAGCAGAGGAGCAGCATTCTCACAGCCCAGCTCCCAGAGATCACACAGCAGCACAGCATCTGCCAATTCATTCAGCTCTGCTGGCCCATGCAGCAACATGGCACGCCACTGTTCCACGTTTGGAGGCAGTTTATACTGGAATAGGAGCAGTCTTCTTGGGTAAAATGATGATTTTTTTCCTCCATAGAATCTCACGACTTTTTAAAGGGAACACTGCACACTTCAAATTGCTGAAGCACAGGAGCATGGGAAGTATGCTGCAGCTGGTCTGGGCTGTGGAGGCTGTCTGTGATACTTGTGCAGAGAATGACTTGAAAACAAGAATTAAAACACAGCTGGGGAGGAGCTGACACACTCAGAAGGAAAAAGTTTCTATTATATGTCTGAGATAGGAGTCAGAGCAGCCCAAGGAGACGCTCCTGCTTTGCTTTCCTTGCCCAGGCAAAGTGCAGCCTCTTCTCTACAAACTCAATCCAGATTTTTAGACATCAGAAGAATCAGTCTGGTATTGGAGCCTGATCAAGCACAAAAAACATCCTTCAGAAAAATACCAGATGGCTGCAGATGCCAGTTCCTTCGTCCAGGCAGTGTTTTGAGAGAAAAGGCCAGCTTGTTGTGGAGTGCTGCACCCCAGATACAACTCTGCGGAGCAGCAAAGAGCCACAGAGAAATCCCTGGAGGAGGAGGAGCATCCAAGCCAACGTATTCCCGTAACATCAGATTTTCAAGGCTACACATATGCTTGTATCCAAATATGCTCTCTTTCTCCAGAGGGAAGAGGGACCTACAGAAGTGAGTCTGGCTGGAAATGTTCTTATGAGTTTCTGAGCAGTCGTGTGCACTTGAAGTTCCAGTCAGAGTTGCCAAATCATTGGAAGCAAGTTACAAAAACATGTCTGGCAATGTAAGAGGGGATAATTTGGTCTCTACATAGTGAACTGGTCTTTGGAATATCAACGGTGAGACTTTAAGCTGGTTGGTTCTCAGTCACCTACTCTTTGAGGAGGTCATCATGGTGTTGCTGCTGCAGAATCTAATATCCTCTTTGCCCTACAGAAATGGGCACAAAGACCAAACACTTCTCCCATAAATAGGGCAATGAAAGGATTTATACACCATTAAAGACTTAAAACCGAATGGGATGCATACACCTTGTGCAACTTTCACAGCAGGAGAAATGTCACCCTTTGTGTGGTGACTCCACTTCTGAAGACCACTGGCTGCAAGAAAAACAGCCCAGCAGCCAATAACCAGCTGGGGTTACATGGTTCTCCAACAGCTCTTGTTTCCCACCACCAACTGAACAGATAACATGGTGGCAGGCCCTGTTTGCTTGATGATCAAGGAAGGATTCACAGGGTTCACAGTTACTCAACAATTTTAACACCACTTTAGCACCACTTTAGTGCCACGAAGCAGTGGGAGTGCCTGAGCCAGCCAGAGTAATGTGATACACACACCAAAGCCTGGTCAGCCACATGGCCTTGTGAAAACCTGAGGTGCAATTAGCTTCTATTAAAAAAAAAGTCTTTTCTTTTGTCGCAGGAGTCCTGAAATGGCTGCAATACAATTAAAACCAACCAAAAAAGGAATGACAATGAGGAGTGGTGAGATGCTCATTTCTGGGGAGCGTGGGCTGGTAATGTCCCTCTGGAAGGACCTCAGAGAGAGTGGTCACTTTTGATTACTGCATAATGTGAGTAATTCTCTGGAAAGACCAGTCCTTCCCTCCTGAATCGTAGCAAAGGGGGGAAAAATAACACACTCCAAAAACGGAAAGCTGGACAGCCCTTGGATATTGGGAGCCGCCCAAGATTTCTGTGCAGGGGCCACCACACAGAAGCTGCAAGGAGTGAGCCACTGGCCTTGCCCTCTGCTCTGGGGTGACAGCTCCAGCTCTGGAGCCAATCTTGGACCGTAACACACCTACTGAAGTGGCCACCCAGAGCTCTGGTAGGTGGAATGACACTAACAGCACACAGAACACCTCGTTAGCCAGAAGCCATGCTCTCCAGTTCTTCAACCCATGTCTGCACCTTGATGCATGAGGTACAGGTGGTTCCTTTGGAGTTGAGAGGAAGGACTGGGACAGATCACGGGTGTGGCTGGGACCATGGGCTTTGCCTGTGATACTGGGGGAAATGGAGCAGCAGTGGTATTTGAGAAGGAAAGAGCCTGATTTTACACAGGTGTACCCCCAGTCGTACGACAGGCTCAGCATCAATCCTGAGGGTTTCGCAGCTGGCACCTGGACAACAACAGGAAGGTCCAAGAGACACACTGGACCCCTATTTCTTTATATAGGCTTATATGGTTACATTTAAACAGATGATTTTTTTCCTTCATGCTAATCCTCCACAAAACCAGTTTGGTTTCCATTACTATATATAGCACTGGGAATCTTGGTCTATTTTTTGTCCCTTTGCATCTGATTATTTTCAGTAGAGCTCAAAGTTTTGATGATATACAGATTTAACTGGAACATGACATCTACTCACACAAACTTCCATTAGTAGTAAACCCACAATGGCCACTTATAATGTAGAAGAATTTTATTCATACCATAATCCTGTCCCATCATCCACTGCAAATATTACAATTATCTTCAAAATGTCACTGAATATCATTTTGTTCCACTTAAAGCACAGGAATCCTGGTGTTAGACAGTTACATTTCTCTTGAGATTGCTTATAACAGAACCATAATTCAAATGTATTTTCCATGAGCTGTGAAGGTTTAAAGCAAAGAATCTGCAGTGTGTCTGTGTGCTTGAGTAACTTCTAAACAATGAGGCTAATACTTGGTATTTGACAAGAGATGTGTCCTGCATATTATGTGAAACACTCAATTATTTTACCAACACAACAGAAATGCAACAGGTAAAAGAACATACTTGAGTGACTGGTAACATTTAAAAAATATTTCTTTTAAAAATTGCACAAGAGAATACAAAAACAGTGCAGCAGATAACCAAATGCATATACATTGACATATCTATATAGAATGGGGGTCTGCCTATATAAATGTAGGTGATAAAAATTGCAAGGTTGGAAACTGTGAATGATCATATTTAATAACACGTGCAAGAAGCATAACATAATCATAATAAATAGCAGCAACGAATATACACTAACAGGACCACTGAAATTATGCTAAAATAAATTAAGCACCTTTAAGTGATGAGAAGAGCGTGAAGCTGAGAAGCTTTTTAGCTCTGTGAGAACCACTACAGGCAGCTACTGGAATACTGGGCCCTTGGTGGGAGTCAACAGGAAAGTGTCCAATTAGCATTTGTTAATTCCAAAGAAGAAAGCAATTGTGTTTCAGTAGGACTCATTTTAGCCATACTGCCAAGTTCAGCTGCACCTCTAGTTTCAAAAGGAAGATTGGTGCTGTATTTCACTGCTTAACCTTTGGCATGTCAAAGGTACAGAAAGTTTGTATTTACTCAGGAGAAATGTTATTGTAAAGAAGAAATGGAGTTTTGGCCCAACTGAAGGGCAGGCAGTGCTGTTTAGGGTAGCTGAGATGCAGAGCTTTGCTGCTGCTGGCAACAAGAAGTTTACCTGCAAAGATAAAGCTTTGCAAATCATAGTCCCAATGATCCCATCCTTGAGGGCTGTGCAGATCCCTAGCCTTGAGAGATCTGCAAAAAGCTCCATTCAGGAGAAGTCCCATGTGTAGGCAAGGCAGCAATGACTGCCAGCAAGGCCATGAGGCCCCTGGAGGAGCCTGGGCTCCAGGATCCTGGTGCTCTTTGTTACACAATACCTGTCTTTTGGAAGAGAAGCAGCATTTTGAAGCACTTATTTGGCTTTCAGAAAAAATTTTAAAAATTCTAAAATTTAGTCACATACTAGAATAAAGACATTTGAATTTAATTAATTGGACCTTATTAAAAACAAGCTGCTGTATTTGTCCCTGAAGTGCACCTGGCACCATCTCTTCATTATTTCATGTAATGTTCAGAGAAGTGGCTGAGGACATTCTGCTGAGTTTTGAAGCCAACTTAATTCAGCAGAGAAGGCCCCAATGGACTTCTAAGGACTCTAATGTAAACCCTCATTTTAAAAAAGCTGAGGACAAATAAATTAGGTCCTAAAGGCTCCATTTGAATTCTTACAAAACATTGTCCCTTGACCTCTTCACCCAGAAGACTGGAGCAGGCTGTTTGCCTGAGCATATCCTACAAAGCAGACACAAAAGGTTTGTGACATGGAGGAATATGGCCCCTATATTTAAGCCACAAACAAAATCACTCAAAAGCTTCACTTTTCCCTGGCTTTCTGGAATGATCAAAAGCTTCCTCCAACCTTCCCCCTTAAATTGCATCTCATCAATGAGACTGACACTCATTCCATGGGATTTCGGAACCCCCCTGTCCATAACCAGTGAAAAGTCTTTTAGAAGTGACAGGCAGAGAGATATCACGGAATCACAGACTGGTTTGGGTTGGAAGGGACCTGAAAGGCCATTGACTTCCAAGCCTCTGCCATGGGCAGGGACATCTTTTGCATCACTTGATCAAAGAACCTTGACAAAAGGTGGGTAAGACCAGCTATAAAGATAAAGAAAACAGAAATTCATATGTATTTTAAATGGTTGAACCCACAGTTTTAACCAATATGAACCAAGAATAGGTAAAAATCTTGTCTGCAAGCCAAGAGCCCAAAGAGCCCAAATCTTCCCCAAGGCTGGTCTTACCCAATGAGTTACCCTTCCATTTCCATGATACATGAGATTTGAGCTGACATCCACTAGGTGACATAAACAGAAAAAAATACACATAAAATGCACACTTCTTTTTTGTTTTTTTCTTCATAAAGCTGTGGAACTGCACAGAGCAAATTTTAAGTGCACAAGGTCACATGAAGGCAGCTTTCCAGAGGAATCATTTAGACGGTGAGCGAAATGAAGCTGTTGTATCTCTGAATGTTTCTCTTGAGGATCTCGGAGCAGGGGCCGAGCACTCGTTCGAAGCGGGGCCGGTCCAGCTTCACACACTTGAGGGGTCCACGTGCCACCACCGTGGCTGCCCGGGGCCGGTTGAGCAGCAAGGCTATCTCACCTGGAAACAGACAACACACTGTCACACGCCCTCCCCTCTTTCAGAGGGTTCCTATTCCACCATCCCGTTGCTCTGCTAGCAGAACATCTCCCTTTATATATCTCTTGATAGACACTTTACATAATTCTGCTGACAGTACAAATGCATTACACATGCATAATGCATGTGTGTAAAATGCCTTTGAAAACAAATGCTTTCAGACTGTTTTGCTGATTCTGGATCTGTCTCCTGTCAGCTACACTGGTGTAAACCATGGAATGGATTCAGCTTCCCTGAAATCTCTGAGCATCGCTGAGAGCAGCGGCTGACCTGTCCATAACCCCTCGCATGTAAGAGTGGAACACTAATTAAGACAATAAGTACTTGACCCAGACGTGCCTGTCTTTCTGAACCATGCTTAGCTGAATTTTCTTACCAAAATAATCTGATGGACCAAGTCTTCCAACTTCGACGTACTCCTCGTTGTCGGACCTGCGCTGCAGGACAGAGGCTGTGCCCTGGGAAGAGAAGGGCAGGGAGTCAGCTGGCTTTGCTCAATCCTGTTCTGATTAAAAAAGTACCCAGGCCTGAGTATTTCCTTTTGCATATCACACTCCTTCCTGATATATGAATGAAAGGAATTAAAGGATTAAAAAAAAAATTAAAATCTATCCAGTGATTTCTCTGTTATGAATTGTTTGGATGCAGACATATTCAGCTCATAAAGAGGAGAGGAACAGGACAGAACCCAGGAACAAAGTACACCAGGCTTTAACATAAATGTATGCTTTAATATAATTTTAAAATATGTTCTGTGTGAATGCAGAACCTTAGAGAGAGAGGCACAGAAAATATTTACATTAAAATAAATAAAAAGGCAATTTCCCCAGTAATAGTCCTGGGACATGATTTTGTAAGAGCAACTAGAGCTTATTTCTCACCTGACCTATTGCTGAAATGGGTGGCAAAAGAAGTTTTTAATGCTTGTTGGAACAAAGGGTGATTTTTTTTTTTAGGGGCTTTGCCCGCTCGTGGCCTGTAGTGATCTGGACACCTGCAAGTCAGTCTCTGGAGAGATGGAATGTGCCTTGTCTCCACTACCCTTAATAACTGCTGTACCTGACACGTGCTAATACATGTCAAAACTCAGTTACAATCTATTTAAACCTTCAAAGAGTTTTACATGCAGAAATATTCTGACCTGGAGGAAATCTTAAATTATTGCGGCATAAAGCTTTTGTAGAGGAACAGAGAAGGTATCTGCTTTTCTGGAAAAAAAGTTACAGCAACATATGAAAATATCTTCTGAGTCCAAACCAAAAGCATAGGGGAAGGCCAAATGTTAACATATTTTGATTTTAACTGAAAAAAATAAACCTCCCTCCAGTGCAGAGTGTTCAGAGAACATTCACTGGCTGCAAATATCCTGCAGCCTCCTTCCACCAAAAGAAACTTGTAGACCTCCAGTAGGTAAATTTTATTTCTTCTGTCAAGTTTCCAAAAAAAAACCATTTTCTTTGATATAACTAAATTGTTCCACCAAGACTACAGTTTCCCAAGATCTTCCAGTAAATCTGCAAGGGCATGAAAATGCAGAGATAGTGAGATGAACGTTGTTATTCACACTTGCTGCAGCTCTCAGAGCAGACCCACATTCACAGGCAGCATTCTCAGAAATACCCCACACAGGGAATAATACCTGCATCCATCCCTCTCTTGCCAAACTTTGGATCAGGTGCAGCTCAGTAAATTGATGCTGTTCTCATTGCTTGTACAGTGTAGATGGATTCAGCTTCAGAGTCACTTCCAGCCCTTGTCCTCCTCTCATCTCCATCTGGAGCCTGGCAAAAACTGAACCCCTTGACCCAAATTAGCTGCCTGCAATCCGTGTCTCCAGTTCCTTTCCCAAAACTCATTTTTTAAAAAAATCATTTATTACAGATGTTTTATTACACAAAACAAAAAAAAGTCCCTGAAGTAATCATAGTGACCACCCAGGTCAAATGAAGAAAGGACTCAATTCCCCACTGCTCACCTTCAGCACATTGCTATAAAGGTAATCACAATATCAAGCAATATTGCTTTCATCTCCCTGAGTGTCAGCCTTTATTGTGGCTAATATTTTTCTGACAGGGTCCATGTGATATAGGACTCAAATAAGTCAGCCTTCTGAAGCAATTTCTTCCACTGTTCCACTACAGTCACCCTTTTTAATCCAAGAAACACCATATCTGCTGGAGAAGGACAGATGTGTCTGGCCTCCACAATAAACACTTGGCTTGGCAGGATCAAGCAATGCATATTCCAGATCCATATTTTTTCCACTCTTGTTTTAACAGCCACATAGGCTTTTCCCACTGCCCAGTGAGAGCAGGTCTATCTCAGAGCAAAACAAGCTTCCTGAAGCCCTGACAGGAGCACCCAGATGTCAGCTCTGATTACACTGCTTGGCCCCTCGCTGCAGCAGCCACCAGCTCCACAAATACATCCTGGAACATTGTCAGAGTGACCTTCAGGGGAAGGCTGTCCACCCTGGGAAACAAAGATGTTTTTATAATTGCCTGTCTGTATCACCTTCACTTTGTGTGTCTTATCTTTGGAATCAGCACTATTCTGATTGTACCAGAGGAGGAGTCCAGTTGTAGGCAAACAGTGCAAATGGGGCAAAAACAATACATAAATAATAAAGAACAAAAAAAATTACAGAATAAAATACTACAGAAGCAGTCCTTCATTACCCATATATCTGATAAAGTTGTCACAAATTCAGTTTTGACCCCTACCCTCGCCCTCATCCCAAGTTTTGTGGCTCTTTTTAACTTTGTTTTACTTGTCACATACTTGTGATAGAGTTTTTGATTTTTCCATCCTCCTTGTGCTTTAAAATCCCCCACCTCCCACAAATGATAGGACTGAATGAATTCTCTGGGCCCTGTCCCAGGAGGTAAGGGCGTTATCTAACAAGGGTTCAGGGACTCATCACTCTCACTCCCAAATGCATTTTGTCTCTATGGGAAACACTTCTCCTTAAATGACACACAAAACTTGGCAAGATGAATCTCTGAGACAAGTTGCATGATCCTAGATTTGCAGGATCAGGCTGCTTAGTGCTGCTCAACTTAAAATTCTGCCTTGTACACTGATACCCATTTCAGCCTCCTACACCACCAAGCAAACCCTACAGAGCACGAGCTCAAAGGCTGTTGGGAAGGGTGACACCATAAAATAAATCAGTCCTTTGTGATGATATTAAACTGAAGGCAGACAGGCATGACTTTCTGCTAGCAGACACTTGGGAGTGAAATTATGGTCTTTGGGGGATCCAGGAATATTCTCTTTCAGTCACTGGGGAGTGCCTGTATTCCCAGAAACTGATAGCATTAACCTTCTCTCCTCTCCTCTGAGTAAATACAAGCATCCTATTGCAAAAACAACAAGAGTAGGAGTTCCCAAAGCACTGTGCCATCAGCACCTCTCTGCCATCCTCACCCCACGCACCTGCCTGCCTGCTCCCTCTGGCACTGCTCCGGAGCAGTGCTGGGAGTGTTTATTCAACTCCTTCAAAATGCTTCAGCAGTTTGTTTTGCAAAAATTTATGCCTTAGATATGGCACCATGATTTAAGATATAAAAAATAAATTAAGGTTTATAATCCATGAGCTCCCATCCTCTCCAATGTAATGAGATTTTGATAGATGTTTCACTTTTATACTCTCAGACCTTACAGATAGATGAGTGAGACATTTTAGAGTGTGGCCCATCTGGATCAACACTGGGATTCCCAGGCTTTATCCTGCAGGTACTTACAAGCACTAATTGCTTCAGGAGCCCTGTTTTTATATTTAAGTATGAATCCTATAGCCAGCAGTTGGCCTAAAGAGCCTGGCTACAAAAGGCAAGTATGATTCATGGTGCTAAAAACTGAAATCCAGTATTTTTTTTGCTCTATTCCAGCTCAGTGGATCAGATGGGATCACTCCCAGGCAGCACAAGGCAAAATGTGGTAGCTCATGTTACCCCTGGATGGGACAGGCAGTGCAGGATGGGCTCCACCAGGGGCAGGGGGTGGGATGGGAAACCCTGCACTGTTTTAGAAACTTTTCCCTTTAAAAGTCAGTCATACTGATTGTTTGGTTTTGTTGGTCTAACCACCTATTTTAAAGATATAGCCATCAATAAAAAATATAGTGAGGCTCCATCTGGGATAAGGGATAATTACTAAAAAGAAGATGTTATTAAAATTATAAGAAAATAATTCAATTTTCATAATCAGGAAGTTATTACTTTATATTTCCAGTTTTATTTCATACTTTCTTTACTTACTGCTTTTTCTAAAAAAGCACAGGTGACGTTTTTTTCCCCATGGCCTTGAAATGAGATATTTTTATCCTAGTTTTGAGCTTAGAAAGTTTTTCTAGCCTATTTTATTTTCCTCTTCACCACCCAGCACAAAGGGCAGTGCAGTGTATGGAATTAGAGATGGAAAGGTCAGGCTGATCATCTGCAATTGCCATTAACTCCATCAATGGCAGCTCTGAACATACCTTTGCTCTTTCTCACTTTGTTAACCCCCACACTTCATAATTCACACGTTCAAAAGATAAGTTTCCCCTCACTCCACAGCCACACAAATCCTCATTCATGTGTTGCTATTAAATCTTTGCACAGTTACTACAAAAGGAGAAGGAAGGGGCTGTGCAGTGGCACAAAACTCTGCTGCTCCCATGGTGAAGCAGAGGGACTGGATGGAGCTGCAGCAGGTCTGAAATGAATGAAAAGATCTGTCACACAGTATGATTCTGGGAGGATTTCATTTAATTGCAGGCAAGATGAGGTTTGTGGAAGTAATATATTTTATTAGATCAACAAGCAGAGCTAGAAAAAGGGACGAGAGCTCTCAGGCACATGTATGTCTTCAGGTTGCCTATTTCCCCAGGTAAATCTAATAAAATCCACCATTCACCTGTTTACAAACACTGTCTGGGCCATGTTCTTACACTATAACAGCCACAACCATATTAAGTTGCATCTTATTTAATCATATCTGCTTCCTAGAGCATCTCCAAATCATTAACTTAATTTAAGGAGAGGCAAAAGCTAAAAAATTTCCTGGAAATTCTGGGGAGCTGGAACTAATTGATATTTAAGGTCCCTTCCAAGCCAAACCATTCTATGATTCTATGAAATAGTGATTGCCTGGTGAATCTGGGAGACTTGTCAGCCAATGCTTCACCCTCCACTTCAAAAAAGGGTCATACAAATCAGTTCAGTTGACTGATGTGAAACCTCAAGCACATTTGGTCCAGTTTGGAATACTCTCCCTTCTTGGCTATGCCTCCTGATGAGCCAGTTTTGATGGTGGGAACAGGCTGCCAGAGCAGCCCCAGGTTTTCACTGACTGGAAAAGTGGTGGCTGTTTGCTTTTCTTATCTCAAGCAAGTCAGTTCATTTCTGTTTCCATTAGAATTCACTATAAATACTGCACAAGGCAATGCCCAAGGTAATGAGCTGCTGAGAGCTTTTGAGAAAAAAATATGCAACATTTTACACATCCAGCTTTTTTAATTTGGTTGTGACTCAGTACATTTGGAGCTGCACAGATTTCATGGGATTTTTAGGAAGCCAGCATGTTGGGAATGAGGTTAGGATTAATAATGCAAGGTCAAAGGAGCTCTAAAGGCAATGTAAGAGTAACAAGCTCTGCACCCTGATACTCACCCAGTCTCCGTAAGAGAGCAGTGCTGCCAAAATCACCTTTACACTGTCAGTGATCATCACTACACTGTCAACATAACATTCACCTTATTGGCCCTAATTCCCAACAGCACATCAAATTTTAGCAGAGATGGAAAGCACCTGTCACTGCCCAGCTGGCAGAGGTCCTGGACATCATCTCTACAGCCACCACTGATATCAAACAACCTGCAGGCTGCTGTGTGTTTTATATCACACCTGCATCAAACTGCCCTACTTATGCCTAAACTCCCAGCTCTCTGCTATCCAGACATGTTTATATTAGTTTAGGACTATGGGTTTAGGAATAACACTCAGACCTGGGAGAGAGGAACAAAGCTGTCTAGAGCAGTCACCAAAATAGCCACAAACATTAAGGTACTTTTAAAGACGACAATCAATCATAAGCCAAGTGTAGCTTAAAACAGCAGAAAGAACTAAGCCACAGGGCATTTCCTAGGGATATACAGGAGGCCAGGGTTAAGGCCCAGACATGACTACACCCAGCCCATCATTAATCACCAGGAAATGCCTTTGTCTTGATCGTTCAGTATTTAAAATCATAGATGTCTGACACGGGAAGACCTTTTCAGTCGTTTTGTTCATCCTCCTATTGCACTACCTCAGACAATTTTTCCTTTCAGTATTTCTTTGATACAGCCTGCATTAAAACTGTGCTGTACCTATGCATTCCTCCTGAGGTAAAAGAAACGCTGTTATTAAATGGAAGTCAAGATTCAGACAGAGAGAGACCAGTAAACACAGTGAAAAGCCAAAAGAAATTGAACCAACTGCAATTTGCTTTGTGCATGGAGACCCCTGCAATACTCAGGTGAAATAAAATGGGTTTTGCACAAAGAAGTAAAAAATGGGATTTCTTGTTTTGTTAAGCCTTTCCTGTTGAAAGACTTTACAGGAGAAAAACTTAGTTTTATAGTATATATTGACTCCAAATTCTTGCCCTTGAGCCACAACAGCAGAGCTACCATCAGGCTAGACCATGCAGGTGTCCAGTAGAGACATATCCACATGTTGGGGGTCTCATGACTTCATCATCATCACCATCATCATCATCCCCCATCATCAGACAGAGGGACACCACAGCACCACTGCCACAGTAATGCCACACTTCTCCAAACCACCAGTTGCCAACTGGGACTGGGAAGCCTGGGAGCGAGGGGATGGTGACAGAGGAATATGGATACCAGCTCTCTGCCACGGGAGGAACCCCTTGCCTGGGGTGTGATCCCCCTTGGTTAGTTGTCCTGGATCCATGCCCAGAAAGCTGGGAAGCCATTACACCACAGCCTTTGGGGTTCCTCTGCATTTTTATTTTTACTCTGTTCTGGGATTTCGGCCACCCCTTCCATTACACATTCAGTCACCTGTTGCAGGGGTGACAAGAAGCAGAGCTACTCAGCAAAGGTGGGCTCAGATGTTGGTTTTAATGAATCATCTCAGGGATACTTGGCCTTGACTAATCAGTAGCTTCTGTGGGAAAACAACTGAATTAATATTCATCCCAGTGCCAGATTTTAAAGACCGTCTGTGCCAAGCGCAGTGGATTATTGGCAACAAGGCCCTGTTTTCCTCCCTCAGACATGTCAGTGTACAAAGCAATAAAAGTCACAAAGGGAAAAAAATGTTGCATTTTAGAGATTCTTTCTTTCTACAAAGCTAGCCATTATCTTGCCTCTCTCTGAAGCCAGGAAATGTCCACTGAGTCAACATAAAAGTGACTTTATAATGGGTTATTCATCAACTGTTCATATTTGTGACTGACCTGACAGGGCTCATCTCCTGGAAGCAGAGAGCTACCACCTACAGCCAGGGCAGGGGTGAATGTATGGGAGAGAAAACACGAAAACAGTGCTGAACCTCCCTCACCCTGCCCGCAGAATCCTTTCTGGTGAAAATCGTTTTTAGCTGTTAATGCTGTTTTACGGCCCAATTACTCCTACCACCATCTGCTTCTTTGTGAAAACATTCTGTAGATGCTGAAGTAACCAGACCAAGCAAAAGGCTGAGGCAGACATTGTCATTAAAGTCTCATAACTAATGCTGTGACCAGGGCTGGGAGAGCAGCTGTGGCCAGCAAGGGCAGCAGCTTCTGAGCAAGAAATAAAACTTGGAGTAAACTGGAGGAAGGAGAGAAGAGAGTTTATCACAGAGATCACGAAAATCCACCATGGAAAGCTCTCTTTTAGTCCTTTCAGTTGGTGAATCTTGTGTGTTCAAAGGACCAAATTCTGAAATTCAGAAGAAAAAACCTCACAAACTCAAAACTGCCTCATCCTGGAGCACACGGAAAAAGATCTTGCATGCTCCAGAAAATCCACACTGCACAGCTAATGAAGAAGCCCTAAGGGCTGTATTCTTGCAGCAAATCTGCAATCAATTCAATGATATCTTTGCAGAGCAGGGACAACAGCTATTCCACTAAGGGACAGCTTTAACATGATCCAGAGAAAGGGATGAAATCCAGCAGGTATTGGGAAGTTCTCTTCCTCTAGGTTGAGCACCACCATATTTCAATTATTGTTTACACTGCAGTGTTTTTGCTTGAAGACAGAGAAGCTCCCAGCTCCTGACACAGCAGATGCCTTTAATGTCAGTTCAGATTTAACATGCCTGGGGCCATAAAGTTCTTGTTCACCTTGACTAAGTGCTTTGAATCAGGGCTTGTGAGCTCAGGCTCCAGTGCCAAAGGAGCTTACAGGGATCCTGAAAACCTTGAGGGGTAAACAGCCTGTGCTGCTCTCCTTACTCTCCTTACTCCCATGGAGAGGCTTTTCATCCCCTGTGAACCTCCAGTGCTTTTGCAGACTGCCCTGGTAGGAAGACACTGCTGAACAGGACTAAAGAACACCAACCATACCCTAAGGTTGGTATTATCTCAGGAAGAAGTCACAGGCTGCTTTGAATACAGAGAAAATCCTGCACTCTGATTTTTATGCAAATTCAAATGGGACATGCACATATTAAGAATGAAACTGCCAATTACTAACTTTGGGGTTTACTTCTCTGCACACCAAATGATTTCCCTGATTTCCACATATCCCATAGTGGTACAGGGCCAGGGTGTGTCTGTCATTCCAGCATAAACTTCAATTTTATGGGTTTACAAATCAGATGTTTTAAATTACAGCTGAATGAGACTGGAGACTCCTACACAAGTTGTCATGTCAAAAGTGAACCGGGGAAACATTCATAATTTTTTTTTTTTATGCTGGGTATAGCATGTGCAAAAAGAGGCTGGGAAAACTACTTTTAAGCCTTTGGGAACAGTATGGCTGCACTGCATCCTCCTGGGAATTATGCTTCAAGATGTAGGTTTATCAATATCCCAAAAACAGAGTAACACAGCAGGTCCTGTGTGTGCATCATGGTGCTGACATAAGCAATGTCCTCACTCCCAGTGTCCTGGAAGACCACCAGCACATCACTCCTCAGCTGCCATTTCAGCCCTCAGGGACTGCTGATAGCATCATTCCTGGGACAGCTTTTATGTTAGAGCTAAGGATCAGCAGTTCTAGGGCTATTTTCCAAAAGAAGACAAATCCTTTGAACTATGTAGCCAAAGACACTGCAAATATTCCTTTAGCCAGTAAATAATCTTGGATTTTTATTATTTGCCAACCTTTGATTTATGAAAGAGACCTTTCTACAAAAACAAGGGGAGAAATCAACACATTTCTGCCAATACAAAGTGCAAGTGACTTCCACAGAGCCTGCAGTATAAAATAAGACCCATCATTTTTGGGTGATAACATTTAACCTAAAAGAATAAGGATGGTTCACTAATGATGGTGTGCTGGCCACAGGCTCCCACTGTTTCTTGCCTTAGACCTTCCATAAACAAAATCATGAAGATCCTTCAAGGTGCCTAATTCCCATCAATTGTTTTTTCAGGAATGAAGAACTACCCCAGTTCCTGTGCCCTCTGCTTCAGATCACACCATGCAACACGGATGTTGCTTCACACACCTCATCAGAAGGTGTGGTAAGGATAAAAACCCTGTGACCTTCATGAGATGTTCATGCAGGTAAGAAGGAATGAGCTGGTTAAAAGGTTACATGTAATATAGGCCACAGTTACTAAAACTCTTACAATTATTTAATTATAAAATTATTTATCTTGTACTATATGGAGGGGCCAAATTAAGGTGAAAACTCTGTTCCATCACAAACTATTGGCTGTGCACATTGCTTTTACACTGTTTTCCTTTCCATCAGACTTCTTTTTCAAAAAGACTCATTTTCCTAATATAAAAGTTATCTGGCATTAATGGTCTTGCAGAAGGATGAAGCAAGAGGACTTAATTTTGGTTGTGGACTCAAGATTGAGTCATGACTGGGTTTGACAGTATTTTTTAAGTGTACTATATATTATTCTCCACTCTCTGGGTTCATAGCAACTCACGGCATTTACATACAGTTGTCCTGGTTTCTGCCACAAATGAGGAATGAAATCTGCAAAGCTTTAAAATAGACTAGAAATAGTGGCTAATGTGAAATTTCACAAAATTGTTAGGAAAATGCTCCCTTGTACATCACTTCTGAGGTTTCAGGTTTTGCAGAATTCACCAGAGGGGACTGCACTGCAGCGGTTATTGGTGGGGCTGGAGAAAGAGTTGGAAGGAAAGGCCAAAAGCTGCAGTCACTGACAGGTCCTCTATGGCTGGTGGGAAGAAGAAAGGGAGCAGCCATTTGCTTCCTATGAAACATTATCCCATGGATATGCAGCCTGACCCACTGCCTATGGAAATTAAATTGATTTTAACAAGAGCTGGACTTAGCTGACATTTTAGTCTCTTTGACTCAGCAAAATACTTCACCTCCATCCCTAGTCAGGATAGGACCCAATCACACACCCAACTTTCCATCTCTGACGTCAGATGGTCATTAAAAATGGATCCTGAACACAGAGGAACTCTGTAGCAGGGCCAATGGAAACCTTGCTGCCCCAGCACAACTGGGTGATATCAAGAAAATCGAACGTCCCCTTCCTGTAAGAGCTCTGTGGGAAACAATGTCTGTGCAGTTAAAAATAAGCAGAGTACAGAGCCCTGGTGCCTGCTGGCTCTGTTTATTCAGGATATTTTGTTTATTGGGTACATTAGGAGTCGCTGCAGACTGCCTTTGACAAACATTTTCGGTATCAACAAAATCCTGGTAACACTAAGCAGTTCAGATTTGTAGCCTTTGAAACTCCTTTTCTAGACAACATTCATCTTCCTAATTAATAATTAATCGCACTGTGTTTTAAAGAGATTATCAGGTGTGATAGCAGAGTGTGCCTAAGGCAGTGACTTCATTATCCCTATGGAAGGAGTTTACTTTGTAGTTCTCCTGCCTGTCGCAGGGGTAGGTGCCAAAGGGGTCTCTCTTAGGTTAGAATGTCAAAGAGCAACGATTTAGGGCAGGAAACAATTGGGCTATTATTTTTCTTTTTTTCTTTTTTCTCTTTTCCTTCTTAAGGAGCTTTTAAATCATAAATCTTCAGATGCTCATTGTGTAATTTAAGACTCAAGTTTTCCTACAGAAAGGCCCAATTCTGTGTAGGACCAGGTGCCCTTCCGAGGTTACCATGGCAGGAAGAGTTTACAAACACTGTTCCACCTACAGGCTTTGAACTGCATCTGTGCAGAGACGCTCCAGAGTGTGCCAGGAGTGTCAGCAGGGCTGGAAACACTGATTTCACCTACAGGACACTATCTCAAGTACACTCTCATCAAGAACTCACAGCGGATCCTGCCCAGACTGGAGCCAGTTTGTGGCCCTGACTTGAAATGTCAACAGCAGCACGGAAGGAACAGCCCCCACCGAGGACTACTGGGCTGTTTCCAATGTGATCAGCCAAGGATAGTGCTGGAAAAATAATAATTAACAATTAATTTCACTCATTTCTTTCAATAAGGCAGCCTTCTGCACTATCAGTGAGGTTTTTTTTCTTTTAATTGTTGATTTTGCTATTCCCATTGTCTGGTTTCAGTAATGACAGATATTTATGCCTTTTCCCATTAAGCTTTTCCTCACCTTTAAGAAGTGTCATTAGGATTGCTCCTACTGATGGGAAAACAGGGAGGGCAATGTTCTGCCCACAGACTGAACAGGTGAGACTGAAAATCAGATGGCCTGACCATGCCTCCTCTCTAACCAGCAGAATAATAAGGAAGAATACAAATCCCCAGATTTTTATAAGTGCTTTTCACAAAGGAGTTGCAGAGCAGTACCCTTGGTAACTTACCACGAATCTCCAATTAAATATACTGGGATTTAAAGCTAAAAACAAAAATCTAGTGCCAAACTCCTTGATACCATGAGTCCATTTCTCCTTGAATTGTCTCCTGTGAATTATCTTCTATTTTTAGGTCTTTTATTTTTAGGCTGCTGCATGCGATTGCTGGGCAGCTCAACCAGCTATTAATTGCAAATGTTTTACTTCTCATGCAGATTTATTTCTATGCTTTCTGCACCACTTAAACCAACCTGTCCTGGGAACAGATGACAGGCTGTACACTTAAAGGGCAGCCACAAGCTGTGCTCCTCAGGTTCAGCGTGGCCCTGTCAGAAACCTTTTGCTGTTCTCTCCTCCTCCACCTGCGCACGTTTGTGTCTGCGCACACATTTTTCTTAAACCATGTCAAACTTTATGAGTATTGGGGCCATATGGCAGCAGCTGAGCAAGCTCTGGGAGTGCAGCTGAGATTCAGAGAGTCCCTGAGCACAGCGGGTGAGTCCCGTGACAGGCTGGGTGCGCCGGACACGGCGCTCGCTTGTGACAAGCCATGCCAGCGATCTGACAGGGGAGGGCTGGCAGCTGGAAATCCCAGCAGGCTGCAGGTCCCTGCGTTTTTGGCAGCTGCCTTGCAGACTTCGAGGTACTGTGCCACCCAGCCAAGCTGGAAGCTGAACTTAAGAGAGTGGTACATGATCATAACCGCTATTTTTAATACTATTGTCGCTACCTTTCTCAGTAACCTAGACAACAGCAAAATCCTCTTTTCTTTCCAGTTTCAGAGCACTACTACACTGGTTTTGAACTGCTGTTTGAGCTGGAGTCAGTGGCAAAGCACAGGTTGGGAATAAAACCAGCCCCTGTTCAACTGGCATTTCATTTAAAGGGACTTTTAACTCCACAAAGCTCACATGCCTTTGCATCCACCACTTTAAAATGCTGGCTAAAAATATTTGCGTTATCTGAAGTCAGATGAATAAATCCTCCCCACTGCTGGGTACACAGTGTGGCAGTGCACGACACAACTGCAAATTTATTTGTTAGAAACCGTACATCTGTTATGATTTACGCTTGCCAAAATATAATTCTTTATGGCAACAATTGTTTCATGGTGCTTAAAGTTTTTCACCTCTGTGCCAGGAATCTCATATGGGATAATTCCATGACCTTGGAATCCAGCAGATACATTCCACATCTGTCTGGTCTGGGAAAGCCCGAGTTTGTTGTGTGAAAACCATAGTGGGAAAGTAAGACCTGGAAATATCTGAAAATACAGAAACTGCTGGGCTGCTACTTTTTTTTTTTTTTTTCAATTACTAGTTTCAAGTGCAGTAAATCAGTCTCACAGAAGTTGTTACTTTGCTTTTATAAGCAGACATTCACTTCTGATCCTATCTTCACATTAAGGAATATGGTATAAACATTACAATAATTCTATCTCTGGGAAAAAAAATCCACAACTTTTAAATATTAGAACTAAATCTTGTAAAAGACTGCTTGATATTTAAACAGAAGAGGACCCAAATTACTGTAAGTAAACATCTTACTGGTGCCTGTGAAGATTTAGGATGAAAGAAAAACTGTAGCTGTCCTGGAATCTCAGGGTATACACTTTTCTCATTAGACTTTTTAGCAAAAAATGAACCATAAACAGCTTTGTGAGCAGTGAACTTAAAAAGCTCTGGTTTCCTGTGATTCTTCCCTGTGCATATTTTCTGTTATTCTAATAATTTGGCTGAGCTCCTGCTGCAGCCTTGCTTTCCAAGAGGCACTGTAGCATTTCCATGCACACAGCCTGTACCTCAAATAACCTGCACCCCAAATAAACTGTGCAACACTGGAGGTAGGAAGGTGGGCAGAAAGCCATGACAAAAAGGTTATAGTAAGAAATACAGGGAAAAGGTGAATGTGTTTGCTTGATAGAAGGGGGAGACTAATTAGATTTATCCATACTAACTAGGATGATATTCCTGGTTTAAAGCAGGAATTGCTGTTCTGATCATCACTGGGGCTATCAGTCTCCCTTTCAAAAGGTTTCAGTGGTTTCTCTTCAGTCTGCAAATCCTGAAGGTGTCAATCCACTCACAGGCTGTGTCCTTGGGCAAGACCAATGTCCATACAATGGCAAAGGGATAGCACAGAGCAAGGCAGCAGGGCAGGCTAACCAGAAATGAATGACTCATTTATGAAGTTAAACAATTTTAAATCCATATGTGAGTCCTGGGTGCCTCAGAGAAGTTTTTATGCTAGGAGTCCCAAGATTCCACTTGGAACCAGTATCTGGGAAGCACCAAAGCTTTATGAAGGGATAAATTATTTGTCTAAGGCATGATATGAATGATCATGGTTTATGATAAATCATAGAATGGCTTGGGTTGGAAGTGATCTTAAAGATCATCTTGTTCCACCTTCTGCCATGGGCAGGGACACCTTCCAGTAGTTCAGGTTGCTCCAAGCCCCATCTAACCTGGCCTTGAACACCTCCAGGGATGGGGTAGCCTCAGCTTCTCTGGGCAACCTGTGCCAGGGCCTCAGCATCCTCACAGAGGAGAATTTCTTCCTGATATTTAATCTAAACCTACTCTCTTTCTTTTGAAGCCATTCCCCTGTCCTGTCATCCCAAGATCTCACAAATTGTCTCTCCATCTTTCCTGCAGGCTCCCTTCAGGTGTTGGAAGACCACAGTTAGGTTACCCTGGAGCCTTCTCTCCTCCAGGCTGAGGAATCCCAATTCTCTCTGCCTTTCCTCCCAGGAGAGGGGCTCCATCCCTCTGATCATCTCAGTGGCTTCCCCTGGAGAGGGGACCCCGGAGCTGGACACAGGGAGCAGAGTAGAGGAGCAGCATCACCTCCCTTGACTTTCTGCCACTCTGCATTTGAAGCAGCCCAGGACACAACTGGCTTTCTGGGCTGCATGGAATGCAAAATGAGTAAATAAAAAGGTAAATGAGTACCTTGTCCAAAAATCATGTGGCCAAGTTAGCTTTGTAGTACTGGACACGCTGTGCTCCAAAGGAGGCTGCATTTTAGTGATATATGAAATGGTTTTCTGCATATACAGCAGCCAAACAACTTGGCTGCATTTCTAGTGGTTTGGATGAGAAGACCACAAACATCAAAAAGCATATGAAAGAAGCTAATGGCTTTTCAACATATTGTGACAACAAACCAGCCAAAACTACTTTCAAGCAGGTTGTAGAATAATGTGTTTCTGGTGACTTGCAGCAATTTTTCCTACAGAAAAGCTTAAAATCAAAGATGTGAACTCCTGTAAAAATCACATTTAAAATACGACGTTTAAACTATGTGTGAGCAGGCAGAAATACTGCTGCAGCACAAGAAATAGTTGAAACTGGATGTTCATTCTTTAAAGTAAAAAAATAAAGGCAATTTCCAAAGTAAGAAACTAAGTCAGATTTGCAGTGAAGGGCGAGGTGAGCAGATACTTTCTACAGAATGCAGTGTTAATGCTTTTCTACCCATTCAAGTCTTAACAGCTGTTTCAGCAAGAGAGGGAAAATAAAGGCTCTTGGTAACTCTTAAGCAAGCTGCCAATTTTCCACAAGGGATTCAATGGCTAAGAAAATTAGATTAGAAAATTTTCCTAGTCTCCTGCTGCTGCAAGGAATAACAGCACATTCAGAAACACTAGGAGCAATAAAAAAATCCATATTTCTGAAAAAACTTATATTTCCTAAATTTTTCTCATATACTAAACATCTTCTTAATAAAAAAGATTCCCTATCTAATATCTAGTCTCTTTTATTCTAACACTGTTGTTTTGAAGGGGCTCTGCTTGTCACATACTTAAAGTTCCTGAATTGTCTCCCTGTATGATAGACAGGTGCAGTTACTTGCACTGACAATTTTGTGACCACTGAAGAAAAACTATATTAATAAATAAAATACATATTTCCAACACTCAAGAGGAAGGAAGGATGAAAATTTAAATGTCAGATATTGATTATGAACCAAATTCTGGCTGCTTTGCACAGAGGCACCTGTCCAAAAATCCACAGATAAAGAGCAAGCAAGGCAAAGCCTGGGATGCATTCTGTGTGCATACAACTGGATCCCAAGGCCACACCATGACCAGCTTCTTACACCCCTGTGACCCACCTTCTCCCTCTCTGAAGGGTTCCAGTTCCCTCCCAGTTGCTGTGCCAACACTGGAACTCATTGCTGGTCCTGTAACACCTGGCCTGGTGTGTGCACTGGAGCTGTCACCACAGCCATATGTTGGCTATTTCTGGTCTATATATTGGCATAGGAACACTCACAATCCATAGACAATCACATCCTAATGCCCTCCTGATATTCAATCTGAGCCTCTCTAATACCTCTTTATAGCTTGTTATATCACAGTGCTTTGGTACTTGTGCAAGATATCAAGGATCCAAATATTTATGTCAGAGAGGGGGGGAAACCCCGTCAGCATCTGTTTGCAGAAGTGAGATGGTGGAACTGAAGTGTCAGATAATCTCCCAAAAAGATGTCAGCATTTTCAGCTGCCTGACAGATTTGTCTGCCTGTGTCAGAGTAAACAAAAAGATGGCTCAGCCATTAGGACTGAGTTTAAGGCAAAACAAAGAACAAATTATCTGTTTTCTGATCAGGTCTCCTGCTCCAGTTTTCAGATGTCCATTTGTGATATCCCCTCTAAGTCCCTTTGGGAACAACGATCAATGCACTCTGTGGCTGACCAGCCCTGCTGAAGCATCAGAAATTTGGAACCAGAAAAATCTCCCATAGTAAACAAACCTTCAAACAGTAAAGACACCAGACACACCTCAAAATTACTCTGCATTTTCGGTTTACTGGAAAGAAGATTGTCCCACTTAAGACAATTCCATGGAACTGGTCTCTGAATTCATTTGAATTTTGAGTAGGTCTCCTGGTTTAAGTGGAGTTAGATTTATGCTGAAGTAAGAGATTGAACTGAACCCAAATGTCTTTAATACAAAGCCTTGATCTTTACCAGGAAATGACAGAGCTTATCAGGTTGCCAATCTTACCTCTGTAATAATGAAGAAGTCATCACCAGGCTCTCCCTGCACAACAATTTTTTCTCCATCTTCAAACTGGACAGGTTCCAGTGCATCAGCCACTGTCAGCCGCTCCCATTTGTCCAGGGACTCTAAAATATTGAAGATCATAAAGCTATATTATAAAAACACTCCAACTTTGGCTGAAGATTCATATCTAAACTGACAGCCCTGCCGTGCCTGGTTCTGTTATAAAAGAAACATTTCTTTCATCCAGGCACTTTGCACGAACCTCCAGTTGGGAAACATGAATGTATTTATTCATTGTGTCTTAGCCATCAGTAATCACCCAGATAGCAATCTCAAAAGTTGGACAGGAAAAGCTGGCTCTGGTTCCTCACTCCTGTGATCTGATCCGCGCTACCCTGGCGCTGCCACGGCCTGGAGCAGCTGAGGAGCTGCCTGGAGATATGGGAGAACCTGAGATTCCCTCACCACATCCCACACCAGGTGTCAGGACAAGTCCTACAGTGTTTTCATCAGAGCTGCTCCCAGTTCCTGGTGGGCTGCAGGGTAGGTGATGCAGAGTATCCATCTCAAGGATGGGTGAGACCACCAGAGCCAATGGCCAGACCCTGGTGGCACGAACAGCAGGAGACCAGAGGCATCCAGGTTTATGGATGTTTGAAATGGCATCTCTTCTCACTTGCCAGCAGGATAGCCTGCAAAGTGGTTTCTCTTTCATTCCCCTTCTTAAGGGAGAAAAGTTGTAAAACTTCCAAAAAATTCCGTAATTAAAAATGACGAGTCTGTTTTAGGATTAACAGAGCAAAAGCAGCCTGTGATAGGGGTCCTCATCACCCACCTACACCTGCCCCAAATCCCCACCTTGGTGAGGAACAGCCTGTACAGGACACATCCAGGGCTGCTCAGTGTCCCAGTGCCCAACCCCTGCCTTTGCTAAGGGATGGATTCCACCTGTCCTGCCCTCAGAGAGGAGGTGCCACCTGTGTCTCTCTCCAACATACATTTGCATGAGAATTCAAGAGAGTGAATTGTACTTGAACTTTTGTACTTTGATCAGATTTGACTGGAAAATTACAGGTTTAAAAGTTATTAAAAGCAACGGATAATAAGATGATTTAACCTTCACTGCCTCAAAAATCTGGGCTGAAATTCATGTCCCAGAGCTCTGCTGATTCCCACTTACTATGAATTATTGAACTAATGTAAGTCAAGATAGGGTTTCTGACACCAGGATTAGATCTGTGCTATTCCCTCAGACTCTGGTTTCCCAATTTTTTTTCAAAATATTGCTTAGAAGGATTGTGTGAGGGTGAAAGGAAGTTCTTTATAGTTAAAATGCCTTTTGGCTGAGCTCAAAAGGACACACTGAGCCTGGTAACAAAACCAGACCAAAGTGCTCAAAGCACCAAAGGTAAGTTTTCAGTTGACTGACACAGCTTCATGTTTTTATGCCATTTTCTTGTTGTTGCTTAAGAAATTAATTGTTTCTAACATTTTCCCCACCTAAAGCACTTTCCTGGTGTGTTTGTGACCTTTGCTGCAGAAGAACTAACGTCAAAGACCAAACCCATATTGTCAATGCAACATTCAAAAACTGCTCTGTTTGATTAAAAATAAGCATAAAACTCTTTCATACAGACTAGAGAAGACTTTTTCTTTTCTTTTTTTTAAAAGAACTCAGTAATTAACAATGAAAAGAAAGAGTCTCTTGAAACTTATTCTTCAGTTGGCTTTATGAAAAATTCAAAGCTAATTCTAGCTCTAGTCACGAAGTGTCTCTCTCTTGTCTAAGGGAACTGTACCACTACAAACACATTGGTTAGTAATTCTTGCAAACAGAGCATTATATAGAATATTCTACAAGTTTTAGTTGCAGAGTTAAAGTATCAGATAAATTAGACCACATGTAATTTTTTTGCAATGCCCAAATTGTGCATAAAAATTAATGACTTTAATTAAACTCCAGAAGAAAAATTTAAAACAATCACTTCTTTCATAAGCAATTATTGATAATCTAAAAAAAAATCCTTAGATTTAAAAAAAAATATGACTCTTGCAATTATACAGCTAATTACAGACACTGGACAGACCTTGGAAAAAAGAAACATAAGAAGCAGGTAGAGTTTTTTCCACCAGGAAATCACTGAGCTCTGACCACATTAAGGGATAAAGTGAAGCTGACTTTTCAGTGCCGTTTTGAGATTTCTAAAATATCTTTCTGCTTCCAGGTGTCATCTACTTTTTAGACATGTCAAAGAGATCCTTACACATTTCACCTAAATTTCCATTCCGTTCCTGCAATGATGTGTTATTTTGTTCACTGCTTTTCTGGACTTAAAAAAGGTTCAAATCTTAAAGTCTTCCTCTTTTTTTTAAACCAAGATTCAAAAGCCACACTACAAATTAGGCTCTAATTACATTGCAAACCACATGTTTAAGGAAGCACATCTCTGAATAACCTTTCTACTCTGAAATTGTTTTGAGATGTCTCATTGTTGTAATTGCTCCTCATTAGTGCAGGTGCACAGATTCTTCTTTTCTTTAAATACTCATTGTAATTTGGTATAATTTGAGCTCTTAATTTAGGAAGATTTAAATTAAGCATAAAAGAAGGATTTTAAATTATGAAAACTTCATTAATAAGTGAGCAACATACTTGGCCTCACTTTAAGCATACTAATATAATTGAAAATCTCATGGATAGCACCTCTCAGAAGTTCAAGTATATTCTCACTGAAACACTCTCATATTTCAGGTGCCTCAGCTTGAATGGTAGGTGAATATCATAAACAAAAACAAAAAAAAACAAACAAAAAAAAACAACAACAACAAAAAAAAAACCTAACAAAAAAAGCTCCATCCATCCCTCCTTAAGTAGAAATAGAAATACTTCAATTATATAGCAAATAAATCCTGAACTGTTTTTTTCCAAACAGCCCCAGCAAAAACATGATGTTTCTCCTACAGAATCAACAACTCATTGTACTGTCTTACACTGTCCTCCTTATTAGAGGCTTTTGTTCTCCTAATGGTGATTGATTGGTCAGGCATTATGGGTTTGTTGTTTTTCCTACTGAAGGCCATCAAGAACATGTCCAAATTTCGTGGCTATCACATTAATCAAAGGGAAACAAAATCCAAGGACAAGAAGCTAAACAGATGTTTTAAGAATGTGAGACAGGGGCTGTAAAATGCACAGAAGAAAAAAGATCAGTCGGGTTTGATTTGTAAGGTTGGTTTGTTCAGTGCACACCAACACTGTATTCTTGCAGGAAAAAGCTTCTCACCTGCTCCCTGGGAGGATGCAACTGGACTTTATGACAAATTCATATCTCTGCACTGCTTTCTGCTCTATTCACATGATCTTGAAAGTACCAGTGTGTGCCTGCTCCACCTTTAGTGCGTGCTCCGAACACATGGGCAGCGCACAGGAAAGAACCAGAAAAACAAAAAGGGCCCTTTACACTTTCATTCCTTCAGAAACAACACAATGTGAGACCTTCTGTCTGAGCAACACTGCTTTCATCGTGCCATCAAAGATCAAAATTCATCCTGCCAACACAGAGGAACCAACAGCCAAGTTCCAAAGGGCAACTGACCCAAAATGGAGACCTTGCTCAGGAATTCTTCATACATCTTCCGCTTCCTCAGAGTGCTGCCCTGTTATTACAGGAGAGAGAAAAAGGAGGCAGAACATTACGCAAAGTATTTTTGTGATTTCTTCCTACAGCTGCTCTTTTTTTCCCCCCTCCCTTTCCAAATCTTAAGCATAGCCAGTGTAAACAGCCTCAGGCAAACGTTTCCCCATAAAATGTCTGGGCAAGTTGTGTTGCTGATAAGCAAAGACAGAAGGACTCAAATTCAATCCTGCTGTAATTTCACTGACTTCACTGGTGTTACTGGACACTGCAGATGAATTGTATCCATTTACAGGCATTCATTTTAAAGCCTGAACTTCATCAATGAACTGTTTAGCTAATTCAATATATATCTGTTGCCAGTGAGGCTCTTTGCAATTACAAAGTAGAATAAAACTTAAAATGTCCCCCTCATAGATTCCATCCTTTTAGTTTAAAAACTCATTAATGCCAAATGTTTATCTGTAAACCTGGTTAGTATTCTGTACAGTGTTGTATCTATTGTTATGCTGAGCAATCCATTCATATTATCATTTTAACAAGATTTAAGCATTTAGGAGCAGACAATCCATCAATGTATGTGCAGACACCAGCACACAGCACAGTCATTCCCACTCTACAAAGATTTTGTTGTGTGATAAATTTCTAAGGCACCTTCTCCTTACACAGTGTTTGATCAGCAAGGCAGAAACCACAAGTAGCTGTTCCAGCACGTGTTTTTGAAGGTGATTCATGTAGGAATAACTACAATGAAATTTTACCAATACAAAAATAACGAATGCATCCTTAATTCCTTCTGCAGTGACATGAAAGTCTCATAAAGAAATTCTTCCCAGGTACCAGAGAGGAACTCCAGGGCCTGCCTTGGTCCCATGCAGCTTGTTCCACACTGGTGACACCCCAAATCACTCCTGCCTGGGCAGATTTCCTGGAGATGTCAAAGGCTGCCTGGTGCCTCCTACTCAAATCTACAAGGCACAACACAAGGATGATACATTGATCCTCTCAAGAAAAGGAAAACAAAGATGCCATTTATTCATAGACTGGGCAGAGAGGATGGAAGCAAATGTCAATGTCTGCCACAGAAAAAGCTACTTCTCTATTCCTCCTTCTCCAAGTGACCACATGTGAGTGCTGGGAAAGTGGGGATAGAGAAGGGGAAAGGAGAAGAAACACTTTTCCCTCCAGTGTGAGAGCATTCAGAAGTGTTTTGGATATGAAAATGGGAATAACTGATGTATTCAATAATTAAATATCATCCCTCTTCCTACACGTGCTGAGCAGGTGGGGCTGCAACAATCCCCAAAGCACCACGAATCCTTCCAGCAGCATCAACAGGCTTCGGCTCCTACTTGGGACCACAGCACCAGCTGGAGCTGCCAGGTGCTCTCCTCTGGGGACAGCTCCCATTTGTGCCCCTGTCCTGGAGTCACCCCTGCTCCCAAAGAGCCACAGCAGCAGCAGGAGCTGCCACTCTTCCCAGGTAGCTGTGGATCAGCTGCAGCAGCAGCTCCCGAGGCTCCCCCTGCGCACCCCGGGCTGGTGATGACAGTTCTGCTCAGCGATAGCATCGCTAACCCTCCTCTGACCCCTCTGTCTGACAAACTTGGTTCTCAACCTCGGGGGGCCCCGGCAGCATTTGAAGTGCCAGAAAGAAAAAAAAGTAGAGAACTTCAAACACAGGAGGCTCTGCAAACCACGCCAGCTTCTGACAGCTCGCTGGGAGACAAAGAATGGAAACCTGGACACTGCACAGTTATTGCTTTCCTCCCTGCAATGAGTGGAAATGAGAGCAGCAAAATTGACAGCTGTGGAAAACCAGATTGGTGGTTTAGTTTGATGGGCTGGGACACCCAGGGACAGATGTGGAAAATGCTTTTTAAATGACTTGTGGGCACAGATGAATTTTAAGAAGCAGTAATCAGCAGCCATAAGTGATGCCTGACCACAGCTTTGAGTATTTAGAGATGCAGACCAGACCCAGGAAGGTGGGAATTGCAGCCATCCCACCTGGCCCAGAGAGAAAGAGCCCACCACTTCCTACAGGAACACAGGTGTGTTATGCCTTGGCTAAACTAAGCCAGGGCAGCAATACAGAATCCACAGTGAAGACAAGTGCAAAAGCAAAACTGAAGTGAAAATAGTAAATTAAATGTGCTGTTACAAGTTTTTGTATTGTCATATTATCTAGAATCCCCCTTAATGCATAGCTACACTGACTTAAATATCCCCTGTCAGAATGATCCCACAGGGGTAAGGGAGAGCATGGGCCCAGTGAAGAGCTAGTGACTGGGGCTTAGGGCTGCTGTTTGCCAGCACATGCACTGAAACCCAAGGTGACCCAGCTGATGGCTCCTGGCTCATCCTGGCTCCATCCATCCCTCCTTCCCTCTCTCCCAGAGGAGACAAACAGGGATCAGCCTGCAGGGTGGCAGGAGCCACCCGACAGCAGAGCTTAACCTCAGGGTGCCCAGGCAGGCACAGGAGCTCTCTCTGCTTTTTCAGAGCATCTGAGGCTGGACCCAGGTTGGTACAACCAAATCCCAAATTCCTACCAAAGCCAGGTAGGAAAAGCCTGGCTCACCCTTATGCACACTGTTTTTACTAGAGTGTGTTTTCCTCCTCCAGCTCTCACGAGCAGAGTGAGGGGAAGGATTTTGGGAGATCAGTACTGTAGTGCAAGCTAAAAACAACCCAGCAGTGGAATTACAGCCAACCAACCATGTGTTTATTTCCAGTGGTATTAACCATCTTTTCTCCCATGAAACAGAGAGAGAACATAGAATCTTGGGATCATAGGGTCGCTTGAGCTGGAAGGGGCCTTAAAGATCATCTAGTTCCTTCCCACCTACTTTGGCCAGCCTGATATTCCTCTCTCATCCCCTCCCAGGCATAATGTTACCTCTGATTTCCGATGCCCATTTTCCACTTGTTTTCTTTAGTTGCTTCACCCAAATTGCTGAGGCCAGGGCTATGAACAGCATCACAATCTTCCCTCCTACCCTTCAGGTACCTTCTGCAGAAGTACCAACCTGTGCATTCCCTGGCACACGTGCTGAGTCTGTCCTCATGCAATATTTCCATGGATCTTCTAGAAGCAGCAGCAATTAAGACAGTACCAACATTCACAGAATGTGAGATGCTGAAAGTTCACCAGAGCAGGAAAATAACCAAAAGGGATCTGGGGACATTAGAAACGGGGCTAGAAAATAATAGAATGAGCATCCATTTGGAAAATACAACTAATTTTTAAAAATCCAAAGCAGAGATGTTTGACATACAGAAGACCTGCAAGTTGTAAAGCTGAAAGAGATTCAGAGACAGGAGGTGAGACCTGCATCAGACTGCAACAAGAACACAGCCAAGGCTATTTTGGTCTGCACAGGCAAAGATATCATCCAGGAATGAAGTTTAGAGGCTCCATCTCTGTGGCTCAGATGTGACGGCGCCTGGTGTGCCACATTCTGTCTCGGTACCTCTTCTCCAGAAATGTGCTCCCAAATCCAACAGAGCTTGAAGAAATGCTAAAACACTCGGGCAGAGCTGATAAGGAAGGAGCAAAACAAATCCAGCCTGTATTTGTTGGCTCAGCACTGAGATCATAGGTATGTCATCCTCATAGCTAGCATGCACTGTGGCAGGGGTTTTAAGTAGACAGTGATAATTATCTACAGATATATGACAGAAAGAGAGGGCAATTCAGTACAGCATAACTTGACATAACTCAAAGTAATGGGAGAAAATCAAGAAAATCTAATTTAAGATCAATATCAAAAAAGTTTTCCAATGAAGGAATTATTCTCTCACAGAAAAGTTTCCCAAGGGAAGCAGTAGAAATCTTACAGCTTAAGCCAGATAAAAACAATAGTAAATGTACATGAATAATTCTGCACTGGCAGGGTTCTTGATGGCATGTTTTAAAAAGTCTTTATTAATTCTGCTTTTTTCTATCCTATTAATATCTTATTTCAATAGTCACTGCTTCTCCCTCTCCCCCTTCTCCTTTGTTCACTTTCTCCCTGGTTCTGAGCTGTCAGGCACAAGCTCATCTCCTTAAAGGCAGTGGCTCCCATTAACTACAAAGCCTCGTTAATATTCTAAGCTGCAGTGCTCCTCCCTGAGACAGTCCCAAGGAGAAACAAGATCACTCTCATTCCTCAAATCCACACTGAAAAGGCCTCAAAGCCATTTTTAGGACCATTTAATGTTGCAAGCCCTAGGCTTAGCTTAAGCAATACACAGGCTAGGGAAAACTAATGCCCCAGAGACTGTAACAGGTCCTGTGGAGTTCCTGTTCAGCATCGGTTTCATCTCATTTCCAACTGCCCTTTCCCTGTTTTTTTCTCATTCCTTCAGTCCAATCTTTGTCCCTCCAGCACTCTTTGTGTGTTGTTTCCGATTCATTTTTTCAGATGGAGCTGATTGAGTCCTTCCTGGAAATCCCCACCTTCAGTAAGAAGCCAAACAAATGTCTACTGAGAGGCAAAGCATGACTCAAGTTTCAAAGAAAGAGATATCCTGGCAGGAGGTGCCAGAATGGACTTCAGGACTGCACAGCCCCATTTAATCCTGGATTAAGCTGTTCTGAATGATGCTTTGGGTGTACATTCCTGCTGCAGCATGAAAGAAAGAGCTCCTGTGCATTCTGGCCATGGACACCAAGCAGCCCACACGGTCCTGGTGCTCTCTGCCACAGATGTCAGGTGGATTGCAGCTCTTGGAGTTGCTTTATGCTTTGGCCACCACACAACCTACATTTTATGGCAATCCAAAATCCTCCTGACTTTATTTAATGTCAGCTGAAAAAAACCCCTGCTTATTAAAGTATTTGTTCTTGGGTTCAAAGTTGTAAAAAGACAGTAGAAGAAACCCAAAATAGCATAAATAAAATGAAGCTTAACATTAGGAACTATCCTTGATCTGTCACAACTTACAAACCAATGTTATAACTCACTTTCTGTGAGCAGTTTGCCAAATAGGCCAAATGTATTGAATCCCACACAACTCCACTCTCAGAGCCAGGTATCTTGGACCATGGAAACTAGAGGGTAGTTAAATTATCCTGGATCAAGTCCTCCTAAAGAAGAAATTGCAAGAAATTAATACTTCAAATTTTCTCAGTCTGGGAACTGAATTGTCTAGGGGATCAATGTGATGTTGGGATAGAGACATTTGCTTCTCTGGTATTTGTGGTATTTGCTATATTTAGAATACAAATATTGTACTACCCTGGGATGTTCCCCATTCCGTGATGCTCTCGAATCCAAATTGCAAAGAAGAGGGCAGCAACTGAATTCCATGAGAAGCCTATGGCAGAAAAAAATCCTTTGCTCTGTCCCAGAAGAATGTAAGTAAATAAATGTTGAATATATACCCAAGTGTGTGTGTCTGTGCCCGTGTGCACACACACAGAGAACATATACATAAAAGAATTTGCAACAGAGTGAGAAATATGTAACCCAGCAGAGATGATTCTATGAAATAAATGGAACACACAGATGGACAGATAATTTGTGAGAGCACCACAGAGGGAACATGTTGAAGTGTTTTTTTGTACCCCACTTAGTACAATTAATTTCATGGTGTAATACTTTGTCAAGGACTGTAGAGAAAGCCAAGCAGTTTCACTGTACATTCTGACAAAAAGACCTCTCCCAACATTTACAATCATCACAGCTGCTAAAACAAACTTGAATGCGACCTTCAAGCCATCAGGGTACCTAAGCTGAGACAATGAAATATAAAGAAATATATCTGTTTCAACAAACTTCCTCTGGGACAGGCTAAATAATAAATGGATGACAACTGTAACAAAAAGCCAGCAGGAACTTTCTGCACCAGGCTTTGTCCATCCATAAAAAGGAAACCCAAACTCCAAACCTCCTGAGATACATTTTATTCATAGCATAAACCAGTCAGGATCAATGAGACACATAAGTGGGGAAAATGGCACTAAGCAGAAATAAAAACAAGAAATTATTAAATGCAAAGCAAAGGACCAAAATAGCACCTGCAAGGAGAAATGAGGTGGAGAGTCAAGCGTCTCATGACAGGATAAAATCTTTTTGGCAAGTGTGGATCTGAAGGCATGATTTGCAAATAAATATTTACAACTCGAATAAAATTTCAACACTTGACTGAGAAAACATGGGGCTGGTCATGGCAGGGAAGGAATGCAGACGAGAGAAATAACTATCTGAGGTTATGGAGGGGCTTTATCTGACTATAGCAAGAACCTTTGGCAGAAAAAGGTCATTTATTCCTTGGACAAAAGGATTTGCAACCAGAAAATAAGAAAAGAGAAAGCCGCTTGCTCCCAAGTTTTGAAAACATCTTCAATTATACACTTCAAAAGGTACCCTAAGCATTACTACTCCTTATTTAAAGGCAGAAGCATTTCTATTATATAGAAAATATATTTCAAAATACCCAGTTAGAGGCTAGGTTTCTGGGAGTTGAGAGGCAGCCACTGCTACACTTGAACTGAGCACAGAAAAAGCAGCCCCTTAATGGTGGAGTCAGCTTCAAGTATGAAATGCAGCCACTGAAACATGATGTAATTAATTCTTAGGCTTGAGGAAATGTGCAGAGAGCCACTGTAACCTGCCCTCACACGACTGCACAAAGACAGGTGTCTCATTTCACCTACAGCAACAAAGTTATCCACCCTGCACCTACAAATAAAAGGGAAGATGACAGGATTCATTCAGTGTGGATGAATAAATTGCACTCACCATGGACTGCATTTAAAATTGGACATTTTCTATACCTGCAGCAAATAATTTACCATGAAATATTTCCTGTCTCAGTACTGAGAATACTACAACAATGCTGTCTGGGTATCTAACACAAAGCAACAGACCACCAATTTTTAGTGGCCTCAACTGTGAAAAAAACACAAGAAGCAAGAGAAGGAGAGAAATATATCCATGTTAATCAAAAGGTCTCATCGTCTGCAGAAACTGAGCTTGCTAGGCAAGGTACAGCAGGCACTGGCCCAGAGAACATGTAAATTAATTTGAAAAGCACTTAGCACTACACTAGAACCAAACAGAAGTACAACCATAATATTCAGCTTGTACGTATGACCAAAAACTAGCATTAAAAACACAATATTTTCCCCTTGGGACTTTAAATCCTTTTAGCAAAGTCCTGTGTCTGCATCAAATATTCATCTTCTGAAGTGTGCTATCAGGTGATAATGGACACATGACCAAACCTGACAGTTCACAGGGCTGGCTGGTTTTAGGTACCTCTAGTTCCATCAACACCAACACTGAAAGCACCTCCAGGCTGCAAAGCCTGTGAACCTGTCCCTTCAATTCCTTACCACAAGCTTACAGGCAGCTGCAGAAAGCTCTGCTTAAAAAGCCAAGGAATATGTGCCTTGTCCTGACATTTATTTCCCTTTAGAATTTTGGATTCTTCCTTGTAGCTTGCAGGTTCATCACACCAGTTATCCCAGACACCCCTCCACTGCATCCTTGTAGAACATGGGACAAATAAGTTGGGTGTGCCTCTTACATCTCTTTAGAAATTCTCCTGCTCTGAGTTTTAGAAGTACCTCTCCCTGCTTGCTTGCACTGGGAGCCTTTCAAAACTATTTGTCCTGCTTACCCACAAGAGAGAAGACAAAACACTTTTCACAATTATTCCCCTATTTTGTCTTAGAGCCATCAGGCTGAATATTTTGGGATAGAATAAATTTCCATCAGCTGTACTCTCCTAAATGCAAGTGTGATGTTTGTTTATGTGAACTCAGCCCATGAAATTGGGAGTGAACACCAGCAGTGCTCATACAGGCCACCAATAGTCATCATACAGGGTAAACAAAGGTCACTTTTACCCTGCTGCTTAAGAATTAATCATTTAAGGGTAAAATCTATTCAGTTCCTTTGCTGGTTTTTCTGTTTTCTGTAACACCCACTGGAAATACAGATGATCTCAAAATTGTTAGTCTGAGAGCACAATGTCATTTCCTTAAGATCAGAATGGAACTATGCAGCTTTTAGACACAAGTCCTATTGAGAAACAAGCTTTACACAGAGTAATGTCTGTTAATTATCAAAAAGGAATATTTTATGGAGAATGAAGATATGCACATGGACATTGGAAACAAACTCATAAAAAAGTTATGACTTTGCTGAAGTTAATTATCTGTCAAAGTTTCCATTATAAACTCACCACTGAAGAACCAACAGCAAATCCATAAGCTAGCACACGCCCCAGGTGCCACAAAGGTCTGCAGAGCTTTGCTGCAGGGATGAGGGAATTTGAAAGGAGCAGAGCAATGAATCATTAGCAGCTACAGCCCCATGGTATGTGTGGCTGGGTGCTGGCTAACAAAGATGGAGGGCACAGTCCAAGCAAGACTTTTTATTATTTTAGTGGAGCTGGATTTACTTTCTATCACCTGCCTTGAGGAATGTAATACAAGATCAGACAAAGACTTCACAGGCAAGGGGTGCTGCTGAGAGATATTTCCAGGCTCACGATAAGGAGAGGATTTGCATAGCTTTGGTGGGTAACAGAGGCCTCCTGAGGTTTTCATTCACAGAACAGTTATGCATAATGTTTCTCAATTGCATTTCTGACTCAGCGCCTTTCTGCTGAATCCTGTCCCCTTTTCTTTCAGTTCGCTTCATTCAGTTACTCTGTGATTTTGTCATGTCCGCTCTCTCTCATGTGGAAGCACCAGAGTACTCTGAGCACAGAACTGCAAAGCAAAGTAGAAAATACCAGCTCCAGAAGGAAGCCTTTCCCCATGAACTCACCATCAAGATGCGTCTGTAGCTGTCTCTGTCGATGCCCCAGAGCTTCAGGTCTGTCTTGGCCTTGACGGTGGCAGCCCGGGGGGTTCCGTAGATCAGCGCCAGCTCCCCGAAGCTGCCTCCTTCCCCAATGCTGGTCACCCACTCCCCGTTGACATAAACCTACCACAGCACAAGACAAAACAAGCAAAAGCAGTTTGGGCACTTAGTTGGAGCTCTCCTCCTGACTGCCAGTTACCTAAAAGGCTGTTAGCAATTTCCTTTCTAATTGTCAGTGTTGGGGACACAGAAGGAAAACAAGAGCGTGACACTTCCGACAGTTGGTCCCCAAAGAGGGGAACAGCCTGCTCTGTGGACAGAATTTCAAGTTGTCTTGCTTCAGTACCATGACTTTATTTACTCTCTGGGTTTTCAGCTCCCATGGTTAGCTGGCAGTATGTTTTCCCCCTCGTGTTCAAGGCTCAGGCAGTCAACAAGCAGAACTGTCACAACTTTGGCTTTTTATTAACACTGTCAGACTTGAAAGGAAGGAGGTTTGTTGATATGTGTAATGAGGATTACTGAAATGTGCCATGGCCATGAAATGAAAAACAGTCAAAACAAGGAAATATCTTTTGAAAAGGAACTTTTTTTTTCTTCCCACTCCAAAACCCATTTAAATGTAACTATACAGATCTCCCCTAGTGAAGACAACTAAGGGCTTTGGACTTGAGAAGCTCTAAGCAGAATGACCCTTTAACATCAGCTCCAGAGAAGTCAGGAAGCAAAGTTTGACCCACATAGGGTCAAACTCATTTGGCACATTTAGGTACAACATGCTCTTGGAACATGGTAGGGATCGATACCACTATTGCCATATTTTTCCTGGATGATGTTTAATTTGAGAAGAATTCCTGCACTTGAGTGCTATGTGACATCTTCCCTGGAGGAAGGGGACTCATGCAGGTATTTTCTGCTGGGTAGCTTTTTCCTCACTATTTATTCATGAACAATGCTGCTCATGAGCCATTAGAGTGCATGCAAAGGCTGCTGTGGACTGTGCATTCTGCAGCTCGCTATAAACTACACAATAAACCTTTTCAATTCTGTCACTGTCCCTGTGAGTTTGGAGGGCAGGAAAGGCTGGGTGCATTTACTCAGGGCAGAATATACCCCAACCTGTTACAGACCAGTAACAGCAGAAATCAACCAGTATTGATTTCATTTGCTTGGAAGTTCTGTGAAGAAAAATAATATGAAAAAAAAAGACAGGTATTCTCATCTTCAGCAGAAAAGTATTGCAGAGGCAAAGACCATAACCTGACACCAATAAGAAGGTAATAAACCAGGAGTTTTTTAAAAATGCATGAATTAGAGCTGTGGAAATCAACCAGTATTAATTTCATTTGCTTGGAAGTTCTGTGAAGAAAAATAATATGAAAAAAAAAGACAGGTATTCTCATCTTCAGCAGAAAAGTATTGCAGAGGCAAAGACCATAACCTGACACCAATTAGTGAGTAATAAACTAGCAGTTTTTAAAAAAATGCATGAATTAGAGCTGTGCTCAAGCTGGGCATGAGAAAAGACGGTGACCAAAATAAATGAACTGGGGTCAAAACTCAACAACCTGTCAGGATTAATTTTAATTCCATCTTCGTTTTATGATGAAAAGGCTTAATACAAAATACAGCTGGAATCAATCCAAATTTATCTTCACAATATTCAATTAAGATTTGCTCCAGCTCCTACTGAGGCCAGTGAAATGCTGGTTCAGTGGGAGATGGATGAGGCCACGAAGCAGTTCAGCTGATCAAGAGATCTCTTGGGTACCAGCTGAAAAGGAGCAGCTGAACTCCAGGCAATGTGGTGGCTCCTGGTGCTCCTGGAACATCTGAGGATCAAGGGGCTTAAAAATAAAGGGTAAAAATAATCCCAAACAGGCAGGTGGTTGCAGACTGCCAAGAAAAAGCTGAAGCCACAAAAGCTAAAGCTTCATTTCATCACCATGACAGGATGAATGTCACCCAGGAGAATATCACACAAGAGAACAGCAACAGCCTTCCCTTTCAAACTTTCACACTCACCGCAGAAAGAAAATCTCACAGAACATTGAATCTACTTTTGATTCTCCTCATGATGAAAAAAATGAAAGCAAAAAAAGAAGTTTTAAAAAAACCAGGCAAACCCAAGCAGTTTCCTGGTGAAACGAGCGGGTAATTCTGTGGTTTCTTTTTTCTTGTGTGAGACAAGCAGGAGAAATGGATGAATAAAATGAGGATTCTGAAAGGCTTGTAACATAGTGAGAATGTATGAACATTTCTAAACTCTATTGGTTCATAGCAAAATTGCCCACATGCATATTTGACAGTAGGGACACCCTCCTTCTGCGGGAATTTCACTGGATGGGGTCACGGGGTTTGCTACACTACAGTAATCCATGTGTTCTCAGTAAAAAGTCTCAGGGATGGTGGGGAAAATCTAAATTCCAATGGGTTTTGGATCACATCCTGAATGTCAACTGACATGGTAAAAACTAAATTTTTTCAGCACACCAAAAATACATGTGTATGTGTAGAGTACATGCTCTTCTGTTGAACAACACAGATTTTGTTACTGCAGAAGGGTCTGAATTATAAGCAGGAAAATAAACTTATTCCAACACGTATTTTTTAAGCAACATGGTGACATTTCCTCTTAAAGCAGTGTGCAGGATGTGACTGCAGCCCAGAGAGGTGAATTATACTGGTAAAACTCAAGACTGAGCAAGTGAAGGATGGACATTTAATGTTGCACAGTCGTTATTTAGGGAGGCTGCTACTGAACTGCTCTGAGACTCCTTTAATTTTGCTGTCTTACTTGACAAGACTCTACAAAACATGTTTGACATCTTGCCTTAAACAGTTTATGCAAATGGTCATTCCTCCACCCTAAGGGTGTCAGGTTTAAAGTGCTCTGAGGTGAAACCAAATCACTGATCTGACAGTCATTGGGCCCAGCACTCACTCCCCCAATAAAATGTCATTTCAAATATCAGTCTCTGAAAAAGAAAACAGTTTGAGAGTAAGTTGTTTTCTAGAAGCAAAACCATTGGACTTCATTCTCTGCAAAGGGCTAAGTCAACACTCAACTTCTGTGTTTGTGATGAAGTTAAAGTGCATTGATGGCACACTACAAAGCCATCCTGCCCTTTAACAGAGTTCAGCTCCACTATAAATCCCTTTAAAATAGATTTTTTAAAAAAGAAGTGGAAAGGAAAAAGTTCTGTTTGTAAGGTGTGGGAAGCAAAGCTATTTTAGGCTCGGAACAGCTTATGAAAGTCGATTTTATATGGCAGCAGCTCAGATGATCTCCCTATTTATCCTAAAAAATGTTGGGCTGAGGTTTTGGCTGAGCCAGTTTTAGGCATTTGTGAACTCTTACCAAAGTGGTGAGTACATAAATGAATTATTCCTAATTGTCACTTGACCTGCCAGTCACAGATCCATAATAGCTGGAACCTTCTTTCATGCAGCTGAAGAGAAAAAGTAGAAATGCAGATGCCCAAATATGACCAAGCCACCAGGACCAACTATTTTTTACAGAGCTAAAGTACTTCAGTTTTTTATTGGTTTCCATCATCTAATATGAACACTGCAATTTCTGGGGGCTTGAGAATCACAGTTTGGTTCATTTCATTATCTTTTTAGGAGGCAAATGGGCTGTGATATCCATGGGCACTAGTTGTGGGAGAAGTTGCAGAGTTACACAACATTCAGTGCCACAGGAATGAATCTGGGCATCCCTCACCTTCACGTTCTTCCTCTGGAGATACAGAAAGGAACCTTGCCATGAGCATTTTACCTTGAAGGCAGGATAGGAACATCTATCTCTCAGCTTCACTGGAGTGAATTTATCTTTCCTTTAATTTTGCACTGCTGATTTCATGTTAACTTCTAGCATTTTTTAATTTTTTTTTGTGCTGTCACTTTGTGATCTGTGTGGACAATTTAATTTGTTCCAGGCATGGTAATTCTTGCCTTAAATCCCCTCCCTTGTATCTGTTTGTAATAATTTGTGCTTTGTGTCTTGTCAAGCCTTAATATTTGTTCTCCAAAAATGAAGATGAGTTTTATTTATTCTTGGAAAAATGAATAAGCCTTAGACATGAAGGTTACTTTTGTGGGTAGTTTTCTCAAAGACAGTGTTTTATTTGTAAGTTTGAATTTGAACATATGAACTTGGAGACTGCCTCAAGAATCCTTAAAAGTTCAAGTTGGAAAACTCCAAACTTTAAAATGTTCTGCTTCAAATTTCAAAAGGAAACCTTCCAATATTAGAAAAATCATGGATGATGAAAGAATTTAAACTAGAGGCAATCTATGGAATCTAAGCATTAAATACAACTAGTTTTAAAACCCAACAGTATTCTCACATAAAACACTGTGTAATTTTCATCTTTGTATACACAAATTAGACAGTTTGTATATACAAATAAGGGCTCCAGGAAGATTTGACCTACAGTCAAGAAATAATTTTATCTATTGTCCACAATAGTCATGTATAGCTTCACACAGAGATTGATACAGTAAATACAGAAATTAAAGAAAAAAACACTGAAAAGTTTTCATTTTGATTTTCAGCATACTACAGCTTGGCTGCTGTTGTCTTACAAGAAGAAAACCTGAGAATGCCTGTAGAGAAAGTTGCTGTGACATTAAATAGAATAGGAAGTTGCTGGGTCTAAAAAAAAATACATCTGTTCAAAAAGGGCAGTCGACAGCGCTTTTTAAAGCAAAAAAATGTGAGGTTATGAGATTAAAATAACAAACAGGAAGTCACTTTATACTTAGAAATATGGATTAGAGATTTTTGCAAGTCATATTTTAGCAGGTACTTTCAACATCTTTACTGGAAACTATAATTTAAGTTCTGCCAGCTCCTTTTTGGCACACGTTCCCACTTGTCTGAGCAGGAAAGCTTCCAGTAGACAAGTGACCTCTAAGACTTCAAAGTTTGTGCCATCATCTACCTCGTGTGCACTGTGCCCATCTGCAGGGACTGTCATGAGATTAAATTCTCCTCAGCCCTGATGTGCTAAGGAGGAAAACTGTGATAATACAATAATTGTATTATCACAGCGTTGGTGAAAGTCTACCTGGTTTGTAGGATACAAAGAGAGGAAAACCCCATGTTTTCCAAAGCCTACCTCTTCCTCATTCTAAAACCCTGCTTTTACATATGAAAATGTGTGCCCTTCCCTTGGCCCACAGAAGAAAATGTGCAGATATTTTATAAATTATTTTATTTATATTCATTTCATAATGTACAGTTATTTTATTCCTGCTAACAGGGCTTGTTTATAATCTAAGAAAATGTAAGAGTTGAGAATGAAGTGCTATCATATTAAAAAAAATACTTTATGGTGCTTCTAATTTGACTCAGATTATTTTGTAAGGGAAAATTTTAGAAAGTTCTTACTTAGTCTGTGGGGTGCCTGTGCCAAAACTTGAACAAAAATTACTTTTACATGCTGCAGCTTTTTAAACTCAAAACACCACACATTGATTTTGTTATTCTCACTTTGTTGGTGGTTTCTGTTTGGTTTTGGTTGCTTGGTTTTAGATTTTACTGGGGTTTTTTTTGGTTTTGTCATGACTTTCTTCCATGGGTAAGGATTTTATGATGACACTTGCAACCTCCTTTATATCTCTGTATGGAAAACCTGGGTGCTTATCAGTCAGGATGATTCCAGAGTAAATTGCTCCTTGAATCCACCACTCCTGGTATTCCTGCCACTCCCAAGCAGATCAGGGAATAGCAGCAAAGACCCTGGCCAGGGGTTAAAGCCTCTGTGCACGTGCCAACACCAGCTGAACCAGGCAGAAAATGGCTCGAGGCTCTAAGTCTCAGGGTCAATTGTCTCCACTCCAAGTCACTTTTCTTTCTTGGAGAAGCATGGAAGCATGCCAAAAAAGTATCTGGCAAGGCTTAAATGAACAGCAGCTAGCTTACTAGTGGCCTGGGGTTTCCTCAGACAGCCAGGATTTCAGCAGTTCTGCCCAGAAAGTGGCAGAACTCTTCTGGGGAGCACCATGGACAGGGTGATGGAGATGCTGCCCTACACAGGAGCAGCTCACCTTGCCCTGAAGCCCTGGAACAGACCCTGCTCTGAGAGGGAAGCTGGGATCACCTCCCTTCAGCTTCCCAGTGAATGCAGGGAACTTCCAGCGTGTGGCTCCTGCATGAGCAAACACCTCCTGCCTTGCACACGCAGCACCTTGCACTGGAATTCAGGAGGTGTTTTGGCTGAAGTGTTAGGAAAAGCTTAGGAAGGAGAAAGAACCAAGCTGAGCAGATGGGGAGCAGTGGAAAGGTGCATCAGGAGGCACCTTAGGGGGGGCTGAGGTGGGGCAGTGTGAGAGCTGGTCACAGGAGAGTTTGGGCAGACATAGAAGCTGTGCTGGTCTCTGAACAAGCACAGTCCAAATTACATTTTTAACTCTTGTGAGGAAGTATTTGTCCCACAGGTGATGTCTGTACCTGTCTCTGGTAAGTGTCAGGGTGACATTGTGGTGGATATGTCCATTTTAATCTGTCCTAGCAGCTATAGGCTGATTTTAGGGGAGTAGGGAATGATAATGCTCATGAAATCAAAGTTGCAATCTACTAAGTGAAACCCTACTTTATCACTGTTCTTTAAGAGCAGTATGTGCATATAGAATATTAACTCTTTTGCAATTAATTGCAAGGGTTTTGCAAATTGTTTCCTGATGCCATTCAGTCCCTCACTCTCCCTGAGCTGAACACTGAAGGAAGCTTTCCTAAAGGTGTTGAGAGAGGACAAATTATTTTTAAAGAGGATTAATCTATAACTTCAACATGTGCATTTGCGTGTTTGTGGGTCTGATTCAAAGCCAGTGAACTCATTTAGCTCCCTATCAGTCCCAAGCCAATTATTTAAAACTAAATTTTAACACTGTTCTATAAATATTGCCCTTTTATTTTCTGGCCCTGTGGATGTGGCAGTGTTTGCTGTTGAGAGGGCTGTCTGATAGGAACAGTGAGTCAGACGGATTTCCTGAGCAGCAACTTCCAGAGGCAGAGGCAGCATGTGAGGTTTCTCAATTCCCAACAATACCAATTAGATGGTCTCCTGACACAAACAGAGCGCTGAAAGAAAATAACTTTCACTAAAATAACTCTGTGCCTCCTGCCTGGATTTAAAATAAATCACCTTCTTCTTTAAATATGCCAAACCAAACTCATGTGGGCATCTGAAGAGTAAAGTTGCTAATGAGAAAGTCTGTCCTCCCCAGCTACTGTGGATACATGCTTGCAGCAAAACTGCAAAAGGGTGAGTTTCCTACAGGAGAGAAATGATAGGAGTGGAATAGTTTATGATTTGGAAGGTAGGTTCAGAAAGAAGCTTCTTTTCAAAGACTTGCTGATTAAACCACTGCATACTCCTGTAAACATTTTGTGGTCTAACAGATCACTTTACACTTATAATAATCCTTGCTTTATTAATATGCTGCATTGTTCTTATATTTGGACCTAATTTTAAAAGCAAATTAAGGTTTCTAAGATGAAACTCACTGCCTGAGGCTGTATCTCAATTTCTGGAAAAAACAAAACAAAACAAAACAAAAACAAACAACACATAAGTTAAGCTAACTGATTAAAGAAAATATTTTCGTTATGGTTGATCTGAACCCTCAGGTGCATTCCAGCATGGTGGCCTGCTCTGCCAAAGACTGCACACCTCCAGGTGTGGTTAGGGCTCTGAAGATAATGTCATTTGCTTGGCTTTGATTTCCTGCTTGGAATGGACAAATAAGCTAGGAGGTAACACATGCCAAATTTAAAACTATGAACATATAACTTAACACAACAAAAGCAAAGTAATGAAACCAATCCTGTGAAATCTAGTTCAAGAAGAAAGGAGACAGACCCACAGCACGTGGCTGGCTCAAGCTCTCTGCCAAAGCACACAGTTTTATTCTGCAGCTTCAAAATAAATATTATACTGCAAGAGCATACTTACATCCACCTCGCCTTGGTCAATCACATAGAAGTTGTCTCCCTCATCACCTGGAAACAAAATACAAAAGGTGATTGTTTCCTGAAGGTCTGCCAAGCTATTCAATAACTTCCTGTCCCTGTATTTAATCCTGTACATATTTGCACAGGTTTGTACACCAGATTACTTAAGAGAGATTAATTTTCTGTAACATCCTTGCTTATTTGCCTTCATGAATCAAAGTATCACTATGATTTCTTGCTATTAATACCCTTCAATTGCATTAATTTATCTCTTTTGATTGATTCAATACTTCATTTAGGGTAAACACTCAAGAGGTTTTAACATAGCCTGAGGGTAATGAAGTCCTCCACGATGTGCTGCAGGCATGCAGGTAAGTTGCCAAGTGTGATAACTCTGATGCAGCACAATGAGGTGTTGAATATTCCCAACAACCATAAAAATATTTTCCATCTCTAATTACTCTCAGCTTGCCTGTGCCACCCTTATGCATCCTGAGCTGGGGTTTACTTCCTGACTATCTTCAGTTAAGGAATGCACATTTTAATTTGAAGTGCTGTTTATCTACATTTAACTGCAGCAGTTTGAAACCCTGGAGATCCACCAGAGTGGGGTTCTCTGCATGTGTAGCAAGAGACTTGCATCCATGAACTTATCACATAGCTGCACACTTGGAGGCCTTTGGAATATGGTTAACCTTCCCATTAAGCAAAGAGAGTGAAATCTCAAATGGGGAGATGTGAATTATAGGACCCTAGCAAACACACAGGATGACAGGAAGAATTACCCTGTTGAATGACTGTTTCTCCTGCGATGTGTGTGACAGGGAACATGGCATCGAATATGTCACTGGAAAAAAAAGAAAGAAACATTTATTAATACATCAGACCTACTTCTTATCTAGCCAGTAGACCTACCTTCATTGTTTATTTAGCCTTTGTTAACAGATTTTGCAGAAAAAGGAAAGGAAAACATTAGCTGTAACTGGAAAGTGAACCCCTGCTCAGCAAGAAATCAAAATAACTTGTTAGGCACAAGCTGTGGTTTAAAACTGAGACCATGACTTGGTGTGTGCTGTGTTAAAAGAACTCCTGAATTATATGGTGAAAGGCATCTCTTACAGCAGAACACGAACTGGCCAGCCTGAGTACTGTGTTGTCTAAGCAGAGAGATTTCAGATTTTCAGCTGTGATGGGTTTGTGGCCCAGCAGTGACTGCCAGATGCCCAAACGGGAGCTCTCCTCTTCTGAACATCTGGCCTTGCATTTACAAGCAAAACCTGTTCCACAGTACAGAGCACATTTGGAAAGGTAGTTGGCTCTAAATTAATGTAGCATAAGAGCTGGCAGGAGATTGCACTCCCAGTGCAGAAGAGGCCAAACTCTGAAAATCTCAGCGAGTTACTCGTGAGAAGGAATCCAAGCGATGCTACAGAAAGAGGCAAGCTGCAGAAGAGCCTCGTGCTCGTTAATCAGGGCTGAATTACACACCTTTCCATGTCTCCAGCTCGCTGTCACATCGCCTTAAAAGGCCAGGCAGAGCAGTGGGGATGGGAACACACCCTGCACCAACACTTCGGGCAACATGCCCAAACCCAGTCCTTTGTTTATTGAGGGAGACAGCAGGCTCTGTGGAGCCAGGGCTTCCTTTCCCCACATCAGATTTTGGGGAACTTATTTTCAGAAGCATGAACCACATCGAGACGGGTGCTCCCCACCTCTCTTCCCCTTCCTATGCATCAGCCTCAAGGGCTAAAGGAAATAGCTCCCCAACAAAAACAAAAGGCAGCAAGAGGGGATTGTTAACTGCTCTCTTCCCTGGTCTGGCCTAGAATGGCCCATCCAGGGACCACTGACGACAGTGGTGAGATGAAACACTTCAGTCTGGAGTGGAGAAAGGACCTCACACACACAACTACACAAACAGGGAAGAAACCTAAGATCTTCATCAAAATAGACAGAAGATCAGCCACCAAGTCCATGAAACCTACGCTTCATTTCAATGCCTTATATGGGAAATGCATATTGTAAAATCCCATTATTAGCTTATTTCCTGTTCAACTGTTCCAGACTTTATTCAGGCTCAGTTCTAGGAAATGTTTCACTCCTAAGTTCAAATTGCTCATGACTTTCCTCTTCATCAGTATGAATGTTTTTGCTCAGGATCACAGCTCTGCGTCAGCACCACTCCCAGTAGAAGAACTGGGAGATTTCAAACCAGGCACCTCCTGCAGCACCTACAAGGGATGCTCAGCCCATGGCCTATATATAACAAAATGATATATTTTACACCTGTTGTTTTCATCAGGCCCTCTCCGTGCTATTCCTACTCACAATCAGGAAACTCCTCCACCATGGATACAGAGCCTGCTCTGAGGCATCTGGGACAAACTTCTTCCTCACCTCATTCTGAGCACCAGTGCAAAGACATACAACAAATTATTTTGAAAAGTCTATGGACCTTATTCTTAAATCCACTCAGCTCATTTTTGTGATCTTACTTAGGTTCAGCATTTCTCCACTTCAAGGGATTTCTCAGAAACCATCTGCCTGGTACAGAAAGATCTCTGGAGCTGGTCCCTGTGCCAATGCTACAGCTGGAACTGGGAGCTGAGGTTCCAGAGGAATGGGGAAGCAGCCACACAGGTGGGTGCCGAGCTGGAACAGCCCCAAGGGACTTTGTGTCCATGAGGGAAGTCCAGTTGTTCTTCAGCAGCTCTGGGACTGGGAATTCAGTGTGACAGAGGCTCGTTTGCCTCCCTCTGGTTTCACCTTGGCTGTGCTGGGGCTCCTTGCCGAGCTCTGAGAACAGTTCAGCAGCCTGCAGAACATTTACTGAGGAAAAGGCACTCTGTGAGACAGAAAGTCTCCAGTGTGATAGATCCAAAACTAGGTACAACACAGTGAATATCAATAACCAAACCAAAATGTGCCGTTTGAGCAAACTTGGAAACTTTTCCTTTATTTTTAATAGAAATACAGAGGAAATAACTACCCGCAGTTTCATCCTTTCATCCTTGTGTTAATCCTCTATTTTATTTATAACTTAACAATTGACTGTACAAACAGTGCCCAATAAATTATGTATAGCACTGCACCCTTCTCCAAAATGTTCCACATTTTATTTCCACATCACCTTTTAATTTTATCAGAAAAAAAAATTCTTTAAAACTCACAGACTAAAACTTTCAGCTGCCAGTATAATGAACCCAAAGTCTATTAGCAGCAACAGCAGATTTACCCCAATACTCTTTACTCCCAAAAATATGATGGGGTGAAATCTTAACCTTATTTCAGTGAAGTCTTAATCTTATCAGAACAAGACTCAGATTTTTAAAGAGACCCTTGAAGGACTTGTCATCAAAAATTATTCTGAAGTACAGATGAACACAGAGCCATACAAGGCACCCAAAGTTATGGTGAAGTTGATTTACAACTCCAAAGTGGAACCAGGGCATGTCTTTGATATAAATGTAAGCAATCAGCAATATCACAACTGTCACTGAAAACACAGCACCATGTTCCTTTTCTGCTGGAGAATTACTGTTCTTAATTGATATGGTTAGGCCAAGATCTCTCACAGTGATTAATGAGTTGAAGTGTTTCTGCTTTTGGATGCTCAATTTGAGATTCATTAAACACCCTCAGATCTCCAATGATATGGATCAGCAGGCAGCCCAAAAGTTTCTCAGCCAAGAACTGGGCCTTTCAAAATGGCACCAAAGAAAACCATCCTTCTGAAAATTATCACCTCCTAAAGTACCAAATGCTTAAGATCCCTGTAGGAAATCTGGCTTTTGAATCAGTTCAGACTAAGTGTAGAATGGGTCTGGAAATTTTTATTCCCTCTATCTTCAGTGTCTGAAATAAACACAAAAAATGTCACAAGAATCAATATACCAAAATACTTCAAAAATTTTAAGTATTTGTTCCTTAACCAAGCCAAAATCTGAAACTGCAAAAAACCAGACCTATTTTCCATCCTCCCAATAAAGGTCTGATGCTGGCATATTTAGTTCAAGCCATGTGTTCCTGGGCCTGTACTATGTAGAGAAAACAAGCTTTAAATACTGAATAAGTTGAGTAAGTGGTGCTTGCTAAAGGCATAAACAATACAGCCAAGGCCAAAAATATGGTCTGTTGTTTTTCCCTGTACCACACACTTGTTTATAAGACATCCAAAATCATTCTCTGGCCATTACAGCAAAAAACAGCCCTTACAAACACAGTGCTGCAACCATCCCACCACCAAGCAGAGACTGCAACTACAGCTCTGCAAAAGTAGGTGTATTTCTAGTGTTTGAAGGGTTTTTTTTTTAAATAATTATGGCTAGACACATGTAAACACATTCCTAACAACCATTTTTTTTTTTAAGCACAAGCAGGTTTTATTGTAGCACAAACAGAAAGCCAGAAAATCAGTAGTTNCAGACGTGTAAACACATTCCTAACAACCTTTTTTTTTTTAAGCACAAGCAGGTTTTATTGTAACACAAACAGAAAGCCAGAAAATCAGTAGTTAAGTCTCCAAACGTTGAACTACCATGATTTCATCTTCTGTCTGAGCTGCAGCACCAAGAACACAGCAGCCTCTGTCTCCTGCCCCTGCACTGTTGACACTGACCGTGCTGGCAATGCTGTGTGCTCAACTGATATGGAAATGGTTTGATTTTCTGCCAGGATTTTTATGATTGTGCTGTAAATGAGAACTGCTCAGAGGGATTTCTTTATTTTGTTGACCACGTATCATTTGCCCTCCTTACAGATGACTTGTTCAGGTGGTGGATGTAGAAAATAGAGCACCAGTTCTGGTATTTAAGCTGTTGTTTCATGAGGCTGCAGCCCAGAGAGCTGCGCTGCACCCAGCATGTCCCAGGCACAGCATCAGCACTTGGAGGGCCCTTTTTCACCCTCTCCAAAGCCAAAGATTTTGACAGGATTTGCAATTTTTTTAAATTTTCCCCACCTCCTTCTAGAGGATCTGTATCTGGTTGCTTGTGCCTCTTGGGAGCCAAGCATTTGTTCCAATCAGAAGGTATCAGGGGCAATTTTTTGTGCAGCTGCAGGTGGGACTGTTTGTACCCAAATATTCATGTTTAGATGCAAAGGGAGATGCTAGCAGGACACCACTAAGGTTTTCCAGGGACATTTCTGCCCCTTTAATTCTTTGCAACCTTTTGATAGTATCACTCAAAAACAAATCTCAACAAAAGATTGTGAGCAGCAGAGAACATACAGGCAGCAGTGAACTAATCCAGCAAAGTGAAACCAAGAAATGCGTTTAGACATGAAATCTCTATCTATTCAATCAAAAAATACCAGCTGTCTGCTTAGGGAATATCAAAATTTAGAAGAATTTTTTTAAAAGGTCAAAGATATCAAAGGCTTGCAGCAAGTTTTAACACATAAAGTGTCTTCCATGAGTGTACATAGAATTGCAAACAACTGCAATCAGACCTGGAATCACAGGGGCTGATCCTCTGCTCTCTGGCATCTCTGATGACTCCTGGCCACCTGGCCAGGTTGAACCAATTCCCTTCTCATGCCAAGAAGGCAAACTGCACTCAAACCAGTGAGACTGCAGCTATTTAGACCAAAAATGGATCTATCATGGTGATTGCAGAATAAATATAATGAACCACTTTGCTGGCTTAATTCAGTAGCATTTTATGGACCCCATTTGCCAAGAAGCAAATGCCTGTGCTAAGAGGAAGCCAGTGGAGAAGGCAGGGCCAAGGGGTTCTCTTTCTCACGAGAAAAAGTGAGTGATAAAAATAAATCATCTCATCTGCTTTTACACCGAGGCCTCTTGGAGTCAATGTAGAATAGGAGATAGAAAAAAAAAAATGATGTGCACTGTGGGTAATATAGCACTGGCAATAGGCAACTGAGAAGAAGCTTGTTAAAACAAAACGAGAGAAAGAGAATTCCAAGCACTTTCAGAACCAGACTATGGCAATGGCCAAAATAGGGAAACTATGTAAGACAATTTATCAGTTTCACAATCAGATTTCTTTCCAGCCCTTGCTGTGCTGAATGCATAGCAGGGAAGGAAAAATGGAAGAGACAAAATGTATACGTGTAAGGCAAAAATGGAAAATCCTCACTGTACCTGCAGGTCATAATTTGTCAAGAGTTCAATCAGAACAATTTCATTGTGCAGGCAGCCTCAGAAAGCCTTCAATGTTTGTGCTATGCAGTTTTTCCTCCTTTTGCTATGTCTCTAGCAAAACAAAGCCAGCCCTGTGTTGTTGAGGACAGCTTTAAAAGATATGGAGCTGTTCTGGCATAATTCAACAAAAGACATGCAACATTTTCTCGGAATGAGGCTGCCCTAGCAGCAAGATTCAAGTATTTTAAACCTTTCCTACTTACATACCTTTAAAGTTTAGTAAACAGAGTTGATAGTAACTCCACCTCCCTTTAGCTGTAGCTTTGGGTACTATCAGGGTACTATTTTAAGATTTCTAAAATGAGGAGGGGATAGGAGGTGGGGCTGTATGGGGTCTTCTTATGTACTTCTGAGATTTTCTTATGATTCATTTCCTGAAAAGACAACATCTTTCTAGCAATTGTTTTAACAACAGCTCCTCCTACTCTGTAAGGATGAAGAGCACAAAATTTAAACCAGACTGGCTTCAATAAACATCTGTACAGTGAGGGAATAAACACAGTACTTTACCACTGAATAAATTGCAAGGGTCTCTGCTATGTGTAAGTACAAGGCTCCAATCCATACTCCTTGTTCCTAGGAATGCTGGAAGTCCTTGCTAATGTACAATACTGGAACCACCAGGAGTCATTACTATGATTTACTGACTACTGAGAATAAAAGCGTTGCAACCAGGTAAAAGAAAAAATTCCTTTTTAGAGGTATTTAAAATTAACAGCCCTGAGGTTACAATTGCTATAATCAAATATGTGGTGGGGCAGGCATGCACCTAAGGAAGAGTCAGTACTGAAGCCTTAACAAAAACATTACCCATATGCTTCTGTTAATTTATTTTCCTTTTAGGGAAGCAACAAATTAATTATAGCAGTGTCCAAAGTTATTAACAATTTAGAATATTTAATTACTTAATTATAATGGCTGATTATTAGTTATTTTTACAATTAAGACATGCATTGATTTTACCATAATGATCATATAAATTAGACATGAGAGGACATTGTGAATGGCAGATTAACACTAAAGTCCATGTCTAATTCCATAACACGTATTGAGCCACAGGTCCACATAACTAACAGACACATGAAACAAAAAGAAATAAAAATTTATCATCTTCTATTTCTGTGGAGTATTTCCATTTTTACTGTTTTATGAAGTCCCTTTATAGGTTTATTAATTATTACACCCAATGAACAGAGTACAGCTTTATGGGCAGAGCATCAATTCATTTTACAGGCTCTGTACATCTACGTGCCAAGGGGTCACAGCATCTCCCACATGTTAACAGCAGCTTCCAGAGAGAGCTTCTGCAGGGATCTTCATCTGGAAAGCTGTCTGACATGGACTACTGCAATAAGAGGTAAAAAAGGGGACAAACAATGTGGCTCAAGGACAGGGGCCAATCCCACACCCTGCTTTGGCCTCTTTTGCTCTCACCCACCCCTCAGAATCATCACTTCATTGAAGTCACGCTGCCAAGCCTTGCTTGTACCACACTTGTCCAAAAGGCAGGCCTTGGTGGAAATATAACTCAGGTCCATTTCTTGCTATCAGCTCCCCCTAACCTTTCCCAAAGCTGAGGGAAGACCCTCAGCTCCTTCAGCAACCCCAGTTCCAGGCCTGTCACCACTTGCACAAGAAGCCCTGTGCGAGTGGGGGCAGAGGAGGAACATTGCACAGTGTGGATGTTCAGCCCCATCCCACCTGCTGCCCAAAGCCAGGCTCAGGCACAGGACAGCCCTTTGAGCAGCCCCAGCTCCCCTGAGTCTTTCCAAGTAAACCAGTTCCACAGTTTTCAATAATCTGCAGTTCAAGAACAACTGCAGGCTGGGCTGTATCTCCAGGACTGCAGCCAGCAGGTTGAAGGAATTGATTTTCTCTCTCTTGGACAGCCTGAAAAACCATGGCCAGTTTTCAGTTTTGGGCTTGCCCATACCAGAAAGACACTGAACTACTGGAGCAAGTCCACAGTGGCCATCAAAATGGTCCAGGGCATGGAGCATAGAGCAAAAGAAGAGAAGGGGGAGAACTGTTTGGTCTCTTCTGAAAACAGGATCAGGGAGATCTCACTGCCGTTAAGACAACAAGCACAAATGGGAACAGAGGAAATTACCACCTGATCAAGAGGGGGAAAAGAATCCCGATGAGGGTGGTCAGACCCTGAAGAGGGGCCCAGGGAAGGGGATTGTTTCCAAACTGGGCAGGGCTCTGGTGAGAGCAGCCAGCTCTGTGCAGCCTGGCTGTGAGCAGGAGCTGGGAGCAGGGATGTCTGTCTGTCCACCTGCCGGGAGCCCGGGGCTTGGCACGGGGCTGCTCCCAGTGGGAGGGATGAGGTGGTCCCAGCCCCGGCCGCAGACACGGGGGAGGCAGGGGAGTGTGAGTCAGAGGCCAGCTGGAGCAAATCCCATGCATAATGCACGGAAAATATGCTCTCTGTGCACTGGTGGAGGAATATCTGCCCTTCTGCGTGAATAATTGCAAAGAGGCTGGGTCCCAACTTCCCATCACTAATACCACTGCTCACCAACAAAGTCTGTGCATACCAGGAGGCCTTGAGTAGGAATTGGACAACATGATTTTTCTCAGAAAAAAAACCCAGTTTGCTGAAACTGAATATTCCTGTCAAAAATGGCTGATGTCATTTCCCCACTTAAAATGCTTCAAAAGTTTAGAAACTAATTGTCTTAGTGTGATAACTCCAGAGGATCTACTTTTCACAATGAAATTACTTCAAAATAACATTTCTTAGTGAAAAGCTAAAATCAAAAGAAGGCATTGTTGATTTCAGTTGAATATAATCACATTTGTTCTCTTGTTTTCTGTGTGTGAGCATTCTCAAGATTTTCATCTTGGAACTAGGATTCAAGATGAGGGATGAATTTAAACACCAAAAGGAAAACAAGCAAAACCAAAAGTTCACAGGAGCTTGGGTCAACAAAATACACTTTCTAGATTATAAAATGCACAAGTATATATATACAAGTATAGAGAAACAAAAATGCATCATTATTTGAAGCAGAAAAGGACACTGTAACAAATTCAAAGGTGTTATTTGTATGCATGGGCATCCTAGAAATGACCCAGGGAGAGGCTCAGAACAACAAACCATGAACTTTCAGACCATGTGGGCCAAATTCATGCCTGGTGTCACTGAAATGAGATTGGAGTATTTGAGCTGACTAAACACAAGAATAGCCCTTAAAGTCCCACACAAGTTTATGATTTTTCATTTTCCCCGCAATTAATTACTTTCCCAAAATTCTGGAAAAGCAATGGATGATACCATGCTGAAAAAATAGTTATTTTTACTTAATATTTGAATGAATAAGTGTTTTAACTTAGTAACTGAAAGGAAATTGCTGCTGGTTGGACTGAAACATACCACCACAAGAATAACCATCACCCCCAAAACAAGGCTCTGTTGTTGTTAATATGAAGCAAATTCCACCAGTGATAAAGGGCAACCACAACAAAGTCCCCATATTTGAACAATTTATTTCCTTCTGGTACTTTTAAATCCCTTCACTCTTTAATTTCAAGCTCCCTCTTCTGGACTATCCCAATGAAGCTGGAGAGTCACTGTGCACTCCTCATCCTGACTTCAGGAGCCAGGTAATACAGCTGAGGAAGCCCTTGGCAAGTGGCACTGATAGAGGTGATCACTGTGGCCCAAGCTCATGGCTACTACAGCTGAAATGATCTGAAAATATAACAGAGTGTGCTGAGATTTCAAATCTGCCAGAGGGCTGCAATTGGAAATGAATTATGTGACCTCTTGGAGTAGATGATGGTGGAGATGTCCCTCAACACAGGTATGTGGAACATATATCCCTGAGGATATCCCTGGATAGGGATATGGGACATTATTTTCAATAAGAAACTATAACAAATGGTATTTCACATGTACATAAGTAAATATGAACAAAACCATGCTATGCACATTACCTTACAGTTCACATTCTGCAGTGAAGAGGAACATCTTCCCCCCCAATAGTAATAGCTTTTTTTGTTTTCCCTTTAATACTCAGGACATTCTTTCATGAAAATGAAGTTATATATATATACATTTATGTGTTCTTGCATCCCTTTGATTAGAAAATTGTTGCCAGAGAAAGTTTTATTCTAATAATTCACTCAATTTTTCTATTCAGAACATGGTTACAAACAAACTGTTGTGGCTGTGGAACTTGGATATGAACATGATATAAATCTACTTACTTTTTCCCCCCATTTTCTGAAGGAATCACTTTTAACAGTTTTCGATAAATACAGGAAAATTAAATTGTATTTGATAATTACAATTGTTCCTTCAAATCATACACTTACTGCTCCTACACACTACTTTTATGACTATAGATTGAGAACCTTGAGTGCCACAAGACAGCACCTCTGCCTGGCAACTGTATCAGCACAAAAATAGATAAGAACTATTAGGTATTAGGCTAAAATCTTAATGCTTCCACACCTGGTGGTCCTTGTCATTAACACAAAAATCAGAATACTGCAAGGATGCTAAAGCTGTTAAAGAATAACACAACACTAAAGGACAAGATGCTCAATAGAAGTGCAGTGAGAGGGAGTTTGTCCATGTACAATAATTTAGTATATGAGGAAATTCCTTGGATAATTCTGATAATATCAATACATAGGGCCACTGGAATAGCTCAGGAGCAGTGAGAGAGCAAAGCCAAGCTTTGGAGAGCTGTAGCTCTGAGTCCCTGAGTGGTGCCTGCTGCGAGTCAGGAACGTGTCCTGCAACTAATCACAGAGTGTTTGACACACGTCTCCCCTGGCTGACAAGCTCAGAGCACTCGGCTGCAGCCATCCCCCACATTTTGCTTAATTAATTTCCATCCCTGTTGTATGCTCCCACACCTGCAGATATCAAACAGCTGCCTATAATAAAAACATTTTAACCTGTGTTAGCAAATCGGGTTCAATTTAGTTTATAATTGGATTGGTAAATGAAATCATTATAAAATAGCTGATAAAGGCTCTCTGGAATGAGTCAGAATGGTTTTTTAAAAGTGTGTAAATCTAGTGTTAAAGAGCTGATGAATAAAATTCACATCTAACGAAAAACCACATGTCCACAAGCACTTGCTTTTCTATTTGCATATCTATTATAGCTTACAGACATGTGCAAACTCATACACCCACACATTTTCCTTATGTTTTCCTGAAGTTCATCATTACTCCCCTTCATCTCTGATTCACAGCATTTCCGAGATAGAATCTTCTACAATAAAACGAACTGGAGATAAAATTTCCCCAGACAACAAATACTTCTTTTGTAGGAGTTCTTAGTGAACTATCGCAATTAAGCAGTTCCATTTTTTACAGCTCCACTATAATTCAAAGAAGGAGAAAATAGAGATTGATTAGATCAGAGGAAACATGCATGTTTTCTTAAGTGGTCTGTGTTTGCAGGGCTCCGAAGGAAAAAGGAGCTTTTTAAGCATGAAAAGCTTAAATCTGTAGATGCACAAACATAGACCTAGGGGCACACTTTCCTCATACCTATGGAAATAAATTCAGATGCCGTTACATTGCTTCATTCCATTTTTCTTATTAATTTTCTTTCCAAGTCTTCACTAACCACTGCAACGTACATCAAAGACATCTTGAAGAGTCCCAGCAATATCCCTGGCAGCAACACCTGCTCCTTCCAGCCTCCTAGCACCCATTCCCCAGCAGTTCAGTGTGTTTTTAAAACCTGCCCAGCAGACTCTGCACTCACCTCTTTCTTGTGCATTCTGCCACAAACTTTACAAAAATCACGAGTGCCCAGTGTTCAGTTCTGCAATGTAACGTGCACGGGCCTACTTTCATCTCTCCACAGTGATAGCAGATCTGGAAATCTCAGCTATGCTGGGCTTTCATTAGCATAGCTGGGATGGGAGAGGGGGAAAAGCAATATATGCCTTCCTGCATATCTGCAGTACATTTTTTAAATGCCTGGTTGAAAGGGGACATGAGGAATTCGCTGGGCAGGCTGGTGGGTCAGTATTAACCCAGACCTTTGTGGTCACTCTTAGTCCAAACCTTCAAACACCTTTGCTTGGCTCCACCAATTCCGTGTTTGCTCTCATGCTGGTATAGTTTTGAAGCAATTTCTCAGCAGAAAGAATTATATTTTATGGCATTAAATAAACCAGGAGAAACACAGTCCCAAAACAAATTGTTAAAAAGAACCTGCAAGAGTACATTATCATGCCACTCATGTTGCTTCCTCCCAACTAAATAACCCTCCCAGTTTACAGATTTCTGTTTAATTTGGCCTCTGGCATGACAGAAAGGAATTTTTTGCCCATTTACACAACTCTATGAATCAAAGGTTGACAACAGTGAGCAGCTCCTCAGTCTGACTCGGAGGCATGAACCAAAAAGCAGCCAAGTGCTGAACTTGCTCTATCAGGTCTCCTGCACAGCCCAGCTACACTGTGGCCTGTAGCACACTCATCCCCCTCAAAGACCTGAGGTATCAGCAGCTATAACTGCTCTGAATCTTGAATCCTGGCTCTGTTTGCTGCTGTGAACTGCTCCAACACCAGCACCTTAAAATACTCTGTCTGAGAACTGATTTAGGTTAGGTTTAAAAAATAGATTTAAAAAAATAGATTTTGCTGTTTAAGGAACATACCTCCACTGGTTTAGATAGATTTTTTTAATGTAGGGCAAGAAGGCTTTATCTCTGTTGATATGAAATTCCAATATACAATAAAGAAATGAAGCAGAAATTTCTATACTAAAGCCCACTTAAAAATAAATCCAATTAAAGGGAATAAATAGGACAAGAGAACAACTAATTCCTTGTCTTTGCTTCTCTTCAAGCAATATTCATATAAATCCCTGGTCTGACATTTATGCTGTTTCATGTGACAGGGATCAAAATTCTCCATAGCACAATGTTTTTAAACCATTTACTGCAGCAGCACCTTTATAACAAATAATAAAAACCTCTCCACATGCACAGAACATTTTCTATAGGCTCAGAAAGGGTTTAACCCTGCAAGCTTTTATCTATGTGAACAGTCAGCACTCTAAGTTGGAATAAAAGGAGTAATTTAATGAAAAGGGGGTGGTAGAATCAGGGATTGGGGGTGAGAATGTTCTGGGATGAACATCTCTCTTATCTGTGCTGGTGAAGTGGCTTGTAATCACGAGCATTATATGTGTGCTTTGTGGTGCAGTAACAGTAATAACAAGGAAAATCTTGAGCTTGGTGCCTGAATTAAGTAACTGCCCTGGAGCCTTAAGACTGCTTTATTTAAAAGAGAGGATTTCACAACTCATGGGCCAAATCATAGCCTTCTTCAAATCATACCTGTTCCTGTGGCCAGAGGATGTGGGAAGAGGTCATAAGCATTTAGACTCCACTTTGAATTTCACTTTTAGAGGGAGAACACCAGGAGGGAGCCCAGCTATGCCTGAATGGCTCAAGGTAACATTTATATGCAATGTTCCTGCCTAAATATCCAGGCAGGAAAGGGCAATGCCTGCATGTGCTGAGGCACCACAGCCCAGAGAGATCCAGAGAGTAGCACTCCTTTGGGACACTTCACTGTGAATCTAGACTGAGGTGTTATCACACCCAATCAAATGCAATTAAAAAGGAAAACTTTAATAAGGACACTGCTGAGAAATTTCTCTCTGTGAGGGTCAAAAGAGAGGGGAGATGGAAGGCGGCAAAAAGTGTTTCTTAAATGGAGGAGATAAAGATGGCAGGAGATAAAAAGGTCAGACTAGGTGGTCTAAAGGTCCCTGTTAACCCTAAACTCAGCGACAGATACAGAAAAGCAAACACTTGATCTCAGAAAGATTTGCTCATACAAAGAATGTCTTGAAAAACTCCCAGAAAAGAAGCAGCAATCAAAGCAATGCTTGGACCCTGGTAGTAGGTAAATACGTGATGAACCACACAGATATACAGGGCTGCTGTGGGCTCATCCCTCCCCACTGGAAACAGCAACTTGCACTCACATTCCTGAGATTCTCCTCAAAAAACACTCTCTGCAACACCTCAACAGGAATATCAGAGGTTATTATCAAAAATCTTACAGGAATAAGCAACTGAAAAATAAACTACCGATGTGCTATAGGATTGGTAACACTGGGTTGACTTTAAAAAATAGACTAATACATGCAAAGGTCACTAAAATATTTATATTAATGATGGAGCTGAACACTAAGCAGATATTGACTTCTGTTAAGGTGAACCTCAAGATTTATTGGCTTAAGAGGTAAACATTGACTGAGATAAATCCAAGGTCAATATTTACTACAAAGGACAATAAATCTTGGTGGCCCATGAAACATGAAATAAATAAATATATATATGTACATATACACATTCATAGACACAAGCATACCTACTGATACTTACACAAATGATCATCAACTTCATCTTTTACAGCTTGTCCTCCTAATTATTCCAGAGAGAACCAATAAACAATTATGAAACAGTGCTAAGAGGCATCTATTTGTGTATGTTTGCACTGGTGATATCTTAGGGTGACATTTCTGCCTCTCCAAGTGACTCCTTTGCCCACCAAGCCAGGTGAAAGAAAAGTCACCAAGGGAAGTCAAACTAGCTGCCCTATTTCCATCTTAGCTTGAGAACCCTTGCTTGTAACTCAAGAAGCAGAGTTATATGCAGCAAAACAGACTGAATAATTAGCAAGCTCTGGACTTTTCAGCCAGGAAGATTTCTGATGGAGCTCTTCTGAGTTCAGTGTACCTCCACCTAAGGTCAGGTTTCTTCCCACATGGGACAAGCGCAGGAGGGGAACACGTGGATATTCTGGAAGTGTTTTAACAAGAGGCACTTTTACTGGAGTTGTGGTCAATTTTGTATAAGCTCAGAACAAAGATGTATCAATCAAACAGAGCAAAATAAATAAATAAGAGCATTGGATGACTTTCAGAGTTATAGGCTTTTTCCTTGAACTAGAAAAGCAAATAAATTTAACAGGGGTGCTGACAAAAGTAGACCTTCTTCCTCCAAACATTATACAAGATCTAAGCCAAAAGGAAACAGATGACTTTGTGTGTTTGTAGGAAGTGATTAGAGAAGATAGAACTTAATTTATTAAGATGGGAGATGGTGATTCTTTTGTTGACTTTTCAGGTCAAGTGTTAAAACCTCCTGCAAATAAGGCAGTAGACACACTGCAACTGAGCCTTAGTGGGTCAGGGGATCGGGCTCTTTGATACTCAGGGTTCTTGTTCTGTGGACAATTGTTTTGGAAAGCCAAGTGAGAGAAATCTGCAGTCCTTGCCTAGGTTCCCTGGTGGCCCCTTCTCTGCCCACTGCACCAGTTTGGGCAGCTGGAGGCTGGTCTGGACCAACCTACACCTAAAGTCCCAATGCTGGACACTGCCCAAAGCCAACAGCAACAGCTTCCACATGACTTCTAAAGGGCTGACAGAACAGGCTAAAAATAATATAGAAGAAATGAAAAATAAGAGAAAAGAACAAATTTTTTTTTTAAAGGGAAGAAAAGACAGAAGAAAGTGTTTGGAAAGAAGTATTTCATTTATCTACCAGCCTGACAAGTCCCAGGGAGGAATGTGGTGCTGCACAGGCAGTGCTGGCCACTGGGTTTGCAGGAAGGAAGAGCAATTAGAAGCTCTGGGCAGGAAAAGGCCTGTTAGCACTCTTACCTTTAACTTAATCTTTAATCTCCTCCTATGCCTCCAACTTGTCACCACAGGCATTAATCACCTTGCAGGTCTTATAGCCAGCTCAGGCTCATTTATATTATTTGTTCTAATGGCCTCTCTCATGCCATCAGTGTTCAGCAGTGAGTGGATGGTTCTGCCCTTATTTCCTGCTGGCTGCTTTAGTCCATCAAAGCCATGTGGTTTATTTTCACACAGGTTTCCTAAGGCTACAGCACAGCCACAGGTTTCAGTGATCATATCACAGTTGACCTCTACAGACAGTACTCCAACATAATCCATGAAATATTATTGCTCTGAATATTTTAGAAGCCTCTGAACTCTCATTAATGTGAACACTTTGTATTTCACTGAATTTTATTAATGTTCTTAGTAATTCAAGGAATGGCAGAACGGCTGCACTCTTTGTTAGCTTGCAAAGAAAGGAAAAGCCATTTTCAACCATAGCAGAATTGGAACATGAAAAAAAATAAACTGACAAGCAAAAGGCAAAATGTCTTTGTACTCTGCCTTCTAAATCCAGATGAGATCTTGGGCTAAGTGTTCTCTCGATAGACAGAATCACTATATAAAACTTATAGCCAAGGTTTTTAAAATTAGAAGCCAAAAATCCACATTTATGGGTTTTCAGAAGAACTGATAATTTCAGAATAGTCCTGTTCAGGAGAAATACGATGCCAAAATAGGCTCAATTAGTTAAGCATAGCCTTGAAATGTTCAGCAAAAAGACTGGTGTCTCCTTTGAGCAGAATCTGTGTCCAGAACAGGGAGATTTTGTTTCTTGCAAACTATTTACCCCTCTGAGGATGCTCTAAAAGGGGCTTTCAGTGAATGGTGATAACAATTACAATATTCAGAATATTTACATTTAATGTCACTTTGAAGTGGTGCCAAAAAATTCCCTTAAAAATTGAATTCTAAAAGCTACTGTGAAGATCCAACTATGAATTCTTAATGTAATACCATATATATTTTATATGGTGAACTCATTTATATGCCAAAACATTTTATATGGTAATTATTTTACAGCATGCAAAATTATGAGGAAATAACGAGGAAAGTTTTGGAAGAGTTTTTAAGAGAAGTAGTGACTCAGTGACCTGCTGGGGGAAAATATGGAAAAGTATAAACCACTTTCAGTTTCATTTGCTTTAATTAGAAATAGAGATTTCTAAAAAATGCTGTGTATTCCACTAGGATTCTGAGGGGGAGACAGCCTATTAATTTTCACGCAGCTGAAAACTAAATTTGTCTGACAATCCCACAATCTGAAATTCTCCTTGTGAAAGGCTCAGGAAGGTTTATTTTTCCTGATGTGAAATCAGGAGTGCAGCACAAATGTCTGACCTTTTTTTAATCAACTCAGAAAAGACTGCATTAAAAGGCACTTTGTTCATCATCTTTGATGTCTGTACATTGATGTCATCTCAAGGTAACCTGGGCAGCTCTAGATTCACCATTAGTCCAACCTCAATCATGCAAGGTTTGAAAACAAATTTTTAAGTCAGAAATAATGAAAGTCAGAGAGATAATTGGAAAATGAGGCACATTGGAATATCTGCTTTCTCCCTTTATTTGATCACTGATATTCTACAGAAAATAAATCAATCAACCAGGTTCAGTGCTAAGAGGCAAGCTGCTGGTTAAAATGGGAAAGTTGATTAGGAAGAAGAACCATAATGTGTTTAAGGCAATAATTTAAGGTAGATTAACAACAGTTGATATTGGAAGTGGAAGAAGAAACCTGGAGGTCATTTTATTAAGGATATTTCAAGGCCCAGTCCTGAGAAGTGGAGATGCTGTGTTCAGGTGAATTGCACAGAGGATGCTTTTGATGACTGAAGTAATAAAGTTGGAATGAAATTCAGTAATCTAACATGAAAGGCCATGCATGTTGGAGTTACAGCAACAATTTCTACTTTAATCTGAATTCATTACACCACTGGGTAACTACAAGCCACCCTTTTAACCCATGGCTGGGAAGAGGGCAAACAGGCCCTACATCAGTACAAACCGGGTCACTTAACTGAGCAAGGAAGGGTTAATGCCATTGTAAAATGCACTTCTGTAAATGATCTCACTTCAATACTGGGCACAATTCTCATCAACCACATGCAAAATAAATGGAGAAACAAGATGCATTTGATTCAAAAAAGATGCAGAAAAGGGTATTCTGTGGTGATAAGGATAATGAAGAGCCTATCTTTTATAAAAGAAGAAAAAGAGAACAAATCATTTACTGCAGTAAAATAAGTAAAGAACAGATATAACTTTAATTTCTAAGTAGATAGAGATGAAAGGCAAGGGTTAGGCTGAACAACAGAGTTGAGAAGGAGTTACTTTAACTGATAGACAACGAGACCATGAAAAATCAACACATATAAACATTTAGACTGGAAGTGTGATGCTCTCTTGCCATGGGAGAAGTAGTGTGCAGCAGCTTTCCAACAACTGTAGCCCAATAAACAGGAGAAAACAGAAACATCTTCATTTAGGTTATATGAGGAATCGTATGACTGGGTTTTTATAAAATTATCAGATGGCTGAACTCAGTGACTCAAGAGAACCCTTTCACATTGTATTTCCAAGGACAAGCAAAAAGATGTTTCCTAGCAGGCAACGAAGAGTAAAACAAGTGCAGGATCCCTGTTGGAGAAAACACTGACTCCTGACAGCCTATTCTTGTAACCGAGACAAAATAGCTGGGAACCTCATCAGACTCGTTCCTCTCGGCTTTTTAAAAGATGAGAGGCAGTGCCAAACACTCAAAACAATAACGTCTTGCCTTTATAAACAACCTTTAGTATCAGTGGATATAAAGCAGAGCCTTGGCCATCTGCTGAGCATGCCTATTGGATTGGCACCAGCGCTCTCCCCCTGGCTCGCACGGAAGGTGACGGGGTCAGGAATGAGACATCTCGTTCTCCAAAAACAATCTCCCAATTCTGCCACTGGTGGCTTTCAGAAACCACCTCCTGTACAGGCTGTCTGAATCTGCCTTCTTTTGGAGTTTTTCAGGCATCCTCTAATTCCGATTAGAGCTGGAGGATCTGTCTCAGTGCATGTGCTGAGCAGAATGAGGGACTCAGGAGCTGCGTGGAGTTCAGGCTCTTGGCACAGCCATGGGTAGTGCTCTGTGTCCTGGTACATACTGGGAACAGATTGTCTGAGTCTGCTGCAAGAATTTCATTGTTAAAGATGTAGCTTGGGACAGCCTTTCTTGCTGTTCCCCCAGACATCCTTCTTCAGCCTTTAATCTCTCTGCTAATAAATGTTATTTTTATACTGCTCTAGTCCTCTCTGTATTTTGCACGTTCCCACCAGAGATACAGACAGCCTTTACCCAGACAAACATGCTGGATAGACAGGGGATGATTGGAAAAGATCAGTACCAGTGGGACAGCAAGAAAAAAAAAACATATTAGACCCAAATAATGTTATAATTCCCATAACTTCTGAATTTTCCCCCTACTCTTCCACCCTTGCCAGGTGGCACACCCAATGTGGCACAGCCCAGCATCATGCTGGATGAAATGCTGAACAAACCAGTGCCACTTGCCACAAAGTGTTTCTTCAGCTTCAGCTAATGGGATGATTAAACCAAAACAGAGCTGCAGATGAACACAGCAACTGGTAAAGGCACTGTGTGATTCAACCAAGCCCAGAGGGAAGGCAGATGTTTGGGTACTGGAATAAGCAGTGTGAGATCATTAACACCCAGCTGATGGATCACAAGAAAGGCAAAGGAAATCTCTGAGGTCTCCAGTTTCTTCCTTTCACCGGCCTGAAGGCCGGACAGAAATACGGGCATGTGTGAGGGAGTGCAAGCTATTTTAACAAAAACATTTCATCCATCCCTAAATATGGTCACAAGATTTTAGATACTTGGCTTACTCTTAAACAGTAAGATTCTGAATTATCTCCAACTGTGTAGGCTGTAAAAGAAAATGCATAAACCAGCAATCCTGCAAACTCCCTAGAAACGTATTCCCTGCCAGTTTTTTCTCTGTAGCTGTTATATTAATCAGTGTCTTAAGGAATTAGAATGCCCTGTGATTATATCTCTTTCAAACCTAATAAGCAATGCTTTGCAATTAACTTCAACTCACTCTCCTTAATGTCATTATCTATCATCTAGAGCTTTGAAACACACCAGAGAAAAATGCCAGAATTATGGCTCCATGCATATGGGCTGCACTTTCCTTCCAGTGAGCAAACATCAGTATTTCAGTGGCATCTTGGTTACTCTCTTAAGAATTCTAACCCAAATGGAAAAAATGTGAAAAGATCAGCTGTTCTCAAAAATATTGCCAGAAAAACATATTCAGGGGATTTTGCCTGAATCGGAACTCAAATAATTTTCCAGAATCTGGCCCTTAACCAAAACTCAAGAGATCAGATTTCAGGCTTCAGTTTTCTATCTTACCAGATAATCACATACAAGTTCATCTTTCAAAGCAACTTAGATGCACAAGGGTGTGAGTGTGAACGTACACACAGCAAGTGTGACACTGGGGTGTAGTCAATGGATTTTATTTCTGCACTTGTACATTTATATAGTCTCACAGAAACACCTCTCCTCATCTGCCATATGAAAGTGTTATATGTATGGCATGAATGGTGTGAGGTATATTCCTAATAAATTTGGAATAGTCAAGTTATTTATAAACAGGCTTTGCAGTATTGGATTTTAATTGACAAATGTTGATAAAAATGGAATTTATATTTCCTTTCAAGACTCACGGACTAGAATTTTTGTTTTTTCTGAAATTGAACAGATGCCAGAAATAAATCAGAAATTGCAAAGTGGAAGAGAGCTGTGAGGCAATGCGCCGAGGGCCGGGAGGAGAAGAAAAGTGGAAAATTACCAGAATGTAAACCCAATGGATTTAAGAGAAAAAGGCAGAGTGGCATCACTGTGAATTCCATGGGAATAGAGATAGGAAGAGAATAAAAGTTGACTAGAAATTATAATCAGTATTGTGAGTCAGGAACTAAGAGCTTGTCTGAGTTAAACCCTGAGTTTTCAATAAAAATAACTGCAATATTCTACCAGCACCACATCTCCAAGTGCAGGAGATGGATTTTTTTCAAGCAACACACAGAGCAAACACGGGTGAGTCTTCTCTTATCTCTCATTTGCATTTCAGAAAAGAAAACTGTTATAAAGTTGCTTTAATATATGATTTTAATTATGCTGATTTTTCATGCCTCTGTGACTGGAAAGCTGGGTCACTACCAAGAGGCTGAATCTGGGAGCAATGAACTAAAAAACACCAAGAAAACTAAAAGGAAAGATGGAAATTTTCAAAAATAACTGCTAGGAAAATTTCTGGATTTAAAGTGATACGTTTGCAATCTATGCAAGGTTGCACTGATGCAATTATACTCCTGCATTTTAAATCAATAGAAAAAAGGAAAGGAAAAAGAAAACTCCAGTAATGAGAAAACACTAATTTAATCACGTTAGAAATCTACTTGACTTTATGTGAAACTTCTAGTAACTATGAAAGGCAGCCAAGTTTAAACAACTCACAGAATTTGTAAAATTTAATTAGCAATTTTCTGATTTAGTTCCACAAAAGAGCCATCTAATAGCACAATTTAATTCTCTCCTACCAATATTTTCTGTTGTTTTGCTCCCTGTCGACAGCTCCTTTACTTTGGCCACCAATTTAATATTGATTAATCCTCCTTCCTGTAGCAGCTCCCACTGACGTCCGCAGAGCTCCTCCAGTTTATAAAAGCTTGTTTGCAGAGATCAACTTTTGGGATCAGATACTCACTTTGTAATTATATTCATCAGCCACAATAGCAAAGGATATCCAAAAAGTGTTCAACATAGAGAATGGTTGTTATCCTTCTTAATAAAAAGCCTGGAGCACAACAGTCAAAGAGTACCTTTTAAGAGCCAGCTAATATTAAAATAAATATACTTCACAAAGGTTTCCATGGCTTGCTTTTCCCTGCCATTCATCCTTTCTACTGCTCTGGTGCATAGAGTTTCTATCAAGCTGCAGATCAGATCCCACAGCTGGATTCTGAGAGCTGATACAGTTAGATGTCATTGATAAGTATTGATTTACATCCATAAGGATCTTCTGCTTCTACCTAGATCTTCCATCTGACCCATGAGCAGCATTAACTGTGACTGACCATGTGCATCTGAGGGACTGCTCGAGTTCTACAGTGCTGAACAATGTAGAATTGCTGTATTATGTCCATCACTGTTGCACGTTTCCACAAAAACAGGGAAGTCATCAGAGTTTCATGACAGTACTTATTTGAAATAAAATGATAGTTGTGCTTTTATAACCTCTTCTGAATCTCATGAAGTAGTTTGAGGTATAAATCTTGGTGTGCCCCTCTTGGTCCAGAGTTTCATCACCAGAAAGCATACCTGGCCAAGACTGTTATGGAGGGGTCGGTGCAGGGAAAATAACCCCATAACTTTGTAAAACACAATCACACCAGTACCTGTCTATAGGCTGCAATTCATTTTTTCCTAGAAAAATGACAGCTGTTTGCACTGAGAGCTATTAATCCATGATTTCACCCTCCAGTCTTCCCAAATGGAGTGCCTGTCTTCCACAGCCAATCACACAGAGCTGCTGTCCCAGGAGGAGCAGCCCCTCCATCCCTGCAGCCACAGTGGCACCCCCGAGCCCTCCTTTGCTCCTTGATGAGGCACAGCCTGGTGCCTCAGCACTGAACCTCATGTTTTCTCACCCAAAGGGTAGCAATCTCTCCCTCACTTCACATTCCACACATTTCCACATGTGTAAAGGGAAAGCAGCTGTGCAGTATTTTTAGCTTAACTAGTTGAAAGGAAAAGCAAAGGAAGCTAAAATCAGAAGTATTATTTTGCACTATGGAGCGTATTAATGACGCCTTTCCAACCTCATCAACATTCCCATCGAAACTAACATGTTAATTTATATTCTTCATATAGTACTAATTATGTGTACAGCAGCATGATAGCCTGCACGAGGAGCTATCTCACTATAAGAGATGAAAACATAATGTTCTGATTCTGACCTCGTGATGGGATACATAATTAATTACTCCAAAGAACACTGATTGTAATAGGACTAAAACGTGGTTCTGAGAGATGCTTTGAATATCATGTAACTACAAAGGATGCTAAGTAGTTTTATTTAGAGGTGGTGCCAGTGATGAAAAGTTCATTTGAAAAGGCACAGGAGTAAGGCAGTTCTGACTATGCAATCCCCCAGTATTGCAAGGGATGGATGTTTTCCACTTGCAAAGAGCTGTGAAGGAACACTACTATGAACACTACTACTGTTTTCCACCCTGTTCTCCTTCAACTATACCTGTAACTGAAGTACTTCTTATCTAATCAAATGCACAGATATGTCAACAAAAGCATTAAGAAAATTACACACATTATAAAGGAAATTATACAGGAATTCTTTTCTATGAGGGTTTTGAGGCCCTGGCACAGGTCGCCCAGAGAAGCTGTGGATGCCCCATCCCTGGAAGTGTCCAAGGCCAGGTTGGATGGGGCTTGGAGCAACCTGGGATAAAGGAAAGTGTCTCTGTCCATGGCAGGGGGGGTGGAACAAAATCATATTTAAGGCCCCTTCCAACCTAAACTATTATGTGATTCTATGATACACTTTCTATTTGGTAAGGACAAAAAAAGGATAAAAAAACTGATTTACTGATTTTTCCTGATAAAGAACAGATTGAATTCCATGCAATGTCTTGTGCAGTCCCATTGTCTAGAGGTTCCAGCAATATTTAGCTAAAAGGTTGCACTCCACAGATGTGCATTAACTCCTTCAGCTCCAGGGTGGCCACCAACTGCAGGTACAGCAGTGGAAGTCTGTTCTCTGGGTACCTACGGGCCTTTATAAAAGGATTTGTGAACAGAAGAGAGTGTAAAAAGGGTTTCTATGCCTTATTGCTTTAGCTTAGGCTTTCAGAGCACAAGGCAGCAATTTTACAGCTGTGTTAGAGACAGCTCAGAGAGCACCAGGGATGCCCAGCTTTGAGCAGCTCACACACTGCAGTGCTGCTCTGACAAGAGATGGGCTTGGAAGTTGAATTTGCATCATCTGGGTTTTCCTCTTTTGCCAGTGCACAAACAGCCCTTCCTCTCTCACAAGGCAGCACCTCCACAGAAAGATTTACATCCCCACAGCATTTGGGGGAGTTTTAACATAAATACATATTTTGACAACTTTAAGCCTAGCCAGCTTGAAAATTCAGCCAAAGTGCTTTTAAGAATTACCGATGGTACATAATATATCATGGGGAGTTAGCTGAGACAAAGGTTTCATTCATAGCACACTTAAGAAATTCTGTAAGATGGGTGAAGATTTAAAATATCTATTAGACTCCCCTATAATCTCATATGTGTAAATAACAGGAACAACCACCGAGATTTTGTAGCAGTTCCAGGATTAAACCAGATCGGCATCAAGACCACAGAGGATTTCTCAGGCACAAAACTACACAGCTCCAAGAACCTTCAAAGTCAGTGGTAAGATACTGTATAAGCCAACAGGTAGAAGAGACAAAATGCAATAAGAAAAGTGTACAAAAGGCAACACTTTTCTTGTGATAGTCCATGTCTTGCTTTATACAAATCCCTGACCTGCTAAAGTAGAGTTGTTTACACACTGAACTACAGGGCTTCGTTTTCTCAAACACAATAAAAATTTCAACTAATTTGTATACCTGTGGTAATCTCAATTTTAGCCTCCAGGGGTTAGGGTCGGGAAGCATGTTTTTTACCGCTTCTATTTTCTTTGTTATTTCGTACCTCTCGTTTTTAATAACCTTGATCACAGTGACCCCAGGTGGCAGAGACAACCACGGCTGCTCTCAGAAGCTGAGCCAGATCTTCACATCTCATCCCGATGCTGGGAAGTCCCCGTGTCCTAACCCAGAGTCCCCCAGAACCAGTCCAGGGCAGCTCAGATGCTGCCATGGGACTGGAGAGGGCTCATTCCAAGCAGGTCAACACAAATCCCTGTGGGACAGAGCAATCAAAGATTTTCATCTCAGAACCTCCACGCCTCGTTTATCCATGGAGGTCTCCCTAATAACTCTTTAACTTTGCTTGAGCCCAGCAGTATAAACTTCTGTATCTGGGCTAATTCAGGTTGCTGAGAGGCCCAGTGAGGGACCTGGCACAGCCAAGCAGTTGCTTTGCCCCAGCTCATAATTCTGTATTACCAGCTTGCTCCACAGGCATGCACAAGGTTGCTTATCAAAACGAGACACAGACCTAGATATGACAAAAAACATGAAGTATTTTCCAACACCTTGATTTTAATAGAACTTAGGCACCTTAATGCCTTTCTCCAAGCCTCATTTGCCCCAGTTTGCTGCTCCAGCTGCCTCAAAAGCTCACTGGTTTTTCTTTTTACTCCCTGGAAAAATGTCAGCTGCAGGAAGTTTTGCATTTTGTGACCCATCATTTTTGACAGCACAAATAAAAGCATTACCAATACAATATGCAAAATTAACAGTGGGCAGACAACTCCCAGTAGCTTTTCCATCTTTAACAACCTGTGTTATTCCCCAGTAGAAGGGATCAGCTCTGATGAGAGCCACACCACAGCCAGAGCATTGGTAAGGCTTTGCTCAGACTGTGCTGTAGAGTTGATGTAAACAAATTAATTTATGTACAAAGGGAAACTTTTCAGTCTGTTCACCAGAAGAAAAGTCCAACTCACCAGAACAAAATGTCCAACACTATTTATTGCATGGTACTTGAATTTTGTATCAATTAGCCATCATGTACAATGCTAGCTTTAACTTTACATGTGGAAATTTCAATCTTGAGCCAAACCAGCTCTGAGGGAAGGAAGGACAGGGCACACCAATGCCTTTCCACTAATTGCTGCTCCCTAATGGCAATGAAACTATCCTGCCATTGCCAGAGGGTGTCACTACGGCACTGGGACAGAGCAACCAAACAAATAAAACAGATAAACAAGAAATGTGCAGAAACCTATCAGAAATAAACTCTATGTAACCTTCACATGAATTGTTCATCAGCTCACCCGTGTGTTTTCAGGACATGGTTCTGGAGCCTGGATACAACATCACTCTGTATTTTCTTTTTTTTTATTCCTATATCTCTAGTTCTCTAATCTGATTTTTAACACTAAGTCTTGGAAGGAAGGAAGAAACTATCTATTAGAGTTGTTTGCAGAATCTCCATTGTTACCACATAATTTCACCTTGTTTTGCATGAAAGCATCCTCTGAAAATGAAACTACTCTAAAAGCACATAGTTCACAGACACAATAACTGTATTTGTAAGGTAACTGTTTTCACAGCAAATTGCTGCAAAAGAAATCTAAATCTTCTGACATAATGACACACAGCTCAGGTAATTAAAAAGAGAAAAATTGAGCATGTTAAAGTGATCTTGAGTGCTTGGTTAAAATCCTAAACCAGAAGAGGAAGGAAGTCAAGGAGCCAAAGAGAAGTAAATGAAAGCACTCAGAAGGCTGAGCAAAATAACCCTGCAGTACAAGGAAGATTCCAAGGTGCACCAAATTAGTAGGTTTATTGTCTTTGTAGTCTAAATGCAATATATTTATTACCAGCAAATGGCAGGAGACACATGACCATGAGCCTCTATTAGTGTGGCATATGATGGCCAAGAAACCTGATAGATGTTGGAATGCCTGAGCAGCTCAGTCAGGACGTGTGTGCAGGGGATCAGGCACTGCAGGGTGTTGGTAGCTGCTGCTCTGAATGTGACTGTCAGTGCAGAGGGTGGGGTGACTGTGAAAAAGAGAGCATTAAGTCCCAGATTCCACAACACACTGCTGGAACAACTGAGCAGCTTCATTTCAGCTATATTTTGGTACCAGGGTAAACTGACTGATGCTGCTGAGGACAGTTTTGATTAGGAAGGGCTGCTCCTGCAAAGTGTTCCAGAGCTCTTGTCAACCTGTCAAGGAATCAAACCTTGCTCTAATAATAGAACAATAATTTAATATTCTTGGAAATAAGTTCTAGTCAAAGCACAGGATTTAATAAATAAGAGAAGAACTATGACACATTTCATACCATTAAAGAACAGTAGGTAAACTTGGACGAAACAAGTTCACTATTTTAAACCAAGTTTTTAAAAGCAAAGGAAAATGTGTGTGGATGTTGTAACCACATTGCAGAAAGCAGCTCTATGAGGAACATGGGTCAACTGCAGTGATTAAACTGTCAGGACTTGAAATCAGGGCACTGCTACAATATTTTAATATAGCAAATCCAGTCTATCATGGTGAAGGTTCAGTTGGCTGTTCTGGGAATTATTAGGATGTCAAAAGGCCAAAGTCTATTTCTGAATACTGAAAAATAATTCTCATTCACCTCATACAATAATGATGTGCCTCTGTTAGGGAAAAGAAGAGCAAGCAATCCAAAGGTAGGAGCAAAGTCTCCTGAAAAATCATTTCAAGAATGAATAATATAAGAAGAAATCAAATTCAGAATACATGTAAATCTGTTGTTTTGTTTCTCTTGTTTCTCCCTGACTTGCACGACAAATAGATCTCACAGACTATCAGATGTGAAAAATACAGAGATGTGGAAAACAGAGCTGGAATTTGGCTTAATGACAGCAGACTTGGTCTTTCATTGCAAATGCAGAGAGGGATGTCAGGAGGTCTAGCCTTTATGTAGATCTTGAAGTAACTGTAAATATGTAACAGACTATCAAGTGTTTTCCTATTGATTAGAATTATAGCTCTAGACTGAGCAGTTTATTCTGCTTACCTCAATTATCACATCTGGAAAATTATTCAATTTGTGTCTCAGCCTTTATTCTAGGACATTCACTCACATGAGCAAAGAACTTTCAAATCCTCTGGGATCATGGTACAAATCTACTTTTTTCACGTGGTTATATGCACAAACAGAATAAACTAAGCTTGATCCTGCAAACAGTGATGATAACTGCCAATCTTTTAGTTATTCAGATGGTGCAGGACTTAGGGGTGCAGGACAAAAGGAAATAGGTTAGATGTGATCAGGAAGAGTTTTTGGAAGAAGTCAAGCTGGGAAATACTGAAGAAAATGACTCAGGAAGAAGATTGAGCCAGTATGGCTGTATGGGCAAGAAACTGAGTGCTGAGACACTTGTGTTCAGTGCTAAGCACTGGACTCCTGGTCTGGGCAGCAGAGCTCCTCAGCAGTGGAGCTCTGGGTACCCCTCACTGGATGCTTCACCTTCTCCATCAGCAGCAAGAGAAGCCATGCTGTGCTCAGCTTCCCTGACACCATCTAACACCAGCTACAGAATCTCAGAGGCTCCGAAATAAAACCCCATCCTCTGTAACTGAGCTGAAACAATAGCCTAGCAAGAGTCCCAGTATGTGCCTGTTTCAGACATCCAAAAATCAGCTGGGCTCCAAGTTGTAAGAGCTTGGCTTTCAGGAGGACCGATGTCATACGAGTGTTTTGTTAGCAAGAGATGGCTGCTGACTCTTCTTTAAGTGAAATAAATTTTCATGTCATCACATTTTGCCATCTTTAAAAAGAAAAACAAAAAACCCCTCACAATATTCTGGAGCACTTGAGATCATACTGCGAGGACCAGCAAGAGCAGAGAGCCAAGTTTGATCTGAAGGTTTCAAGCAATGGAAAAATCTGCCACATCCCAAGCTAATTTAAATTATGGATCAGTTCCCTGATTGCTCTAAAAAGAGAAACTAAACTTTTCCAGTCTGAATGTGCCCAACTTCAGCCACCAGCTTTTGGATCTCACATGGATCAAACATGTGTCTTTTAAATAGATTGTTGCTATATAACTTACCTTTCCCTCCCAGCTATGATAAATTCACCTTCATTCTGTTCCAATTAACTAAATACAGTCTCCACAAACAAAACTGGGAAGATGCTGAGTGCCTTAAAATAGCATCTGATGCTGTTTTTTGGATATGCACTATTATATTTTTGTTTTAGTGCACCACACAGAGAAGCACATTATACTTTTCTAATGCAAATTTCATCTGTCAACAAGCATGTCTTTGGGTGATTTATAGCTCAGAACTTGAATAAATACAAAAAGACAAACTCCCTACAAAGAAAGCGATAGTTTGGGGGATTTTGTTTTGTTTTTTAATTTCTGAAAGCAAAAAGCAAATTGAAAACCCAATTTCTTTTTCTGTTTTTTTTTAAAAAAAGAAGAAGTGAGAGAAAAGGAATCTGGTGGTGCCAAAGGGTTAAAGTATCCCGTTTCGGGCAGTCTGAATATCTGAATTTAGCAGCTGACAGTGCATGGTGTGTCAGTCTCTTACAGCTGTTCCAGTTGATTCAAAGACCATCTTTGTTTCTCGAAATCTTAGCAACTGTTACTTTTTTCTAAAGACAATGATAGACCAGCTGTTACCTCACAAGATGCGATGTACTTCAGGTCAAAGTCTTTAGTAAGGAACTTGTAAAACAAGAACTAAATCATTGTTTGGGTTTGTCAGGGGTTTTTTTTCATTAAAAGAGAGTTAGCAGCCTAACAGTCAAATAACTTACACTTGGTATTCCCATTAAGTGCACTGGAATGACAGAGAAATTTCATCTGGTTGTTGAGTTGAATTCTGTCTTTCTGTACAGAAGAAAAATCCCACTACTAAATCTTGTAGTATTATAGGATATTTTTTTGTTTGAAGGGCAGTTTCTGCCTTTCCAAACACGGTGTTACTAAGCAGATTTCACCTCATCATAGAAATGCACAGGTCTAACCAAATGTAAGGTGGGGATTTTCAAGAGAACCTTACAGGAGTTAAACATTCACTTCCCACTATATATCAATCAGTGGGAATATCCAGTTCCTTTAAGCTCTTTGAACATCCTCCTCTAAGTGCATAACAAAGCAACTGAATCACAGAGTTGATCCTCCAGTACCAGTCACACCCCACTTGAAGGCACCAGGCTTTCAAAGCCCTGCAAGGTTGCAGAATCAGTCACCTCATGAAGACTCCTGAGAGCAGGAGTAACTGGTGACAGGTTACCTACAACCCTTCTAGGGGCGTGAAAGAAAGGAAGCAGCATTTTAAAGAGCTTTAGTTGAAATAAACCCTTGTTCTTCCTTGCACAAAGACAAATTACTGCTTCCAGCAGCTCTGATGCAGAAGACAAAGACTTGCTGAGAAGAGTGGACGTTCTTTTATTTAACCTTTGTGTTTAATTCTGGAAAGCCTTAGTATTGAGTAATGTATTTGCAGAGCCACTGCCAACTAATTGTTGTGTAAAGAAGCACACAAAGGCACAGTCATATATACTGCAGTGGTAGAAAAATTTTACAAGGCCTGTTAAATTCAGCAGTAGTCATAATTTTTCTGTTTTATATATAGAGAGATAAGTTTAGACTCAAGATTGTTTCACGAGCATGCATGAATACTATTTTCCTCAGGCTATTTTTTCTAGATCTAAAACGGATTTATGTAAATAACTTCTCTGCTTTAACTCTCTTTTTCAGAATGGGTGACATACTGCCCATATGTAAACCAGTGCTTTATGCAGAATTAAAAATAACCCCCATTAGGCATGGCGCCGCCAGTATTTGTGATGAAGAATATAAACTGTCTAACAAAACACTGGGGGTGAATCACAACCCCTAAAAAGCTACAAACTGACAGTATTTGTTTCTAGAGATAAAAATACCCATAAATACCAAATGTGTGTGCTTTTAGTTTTGTTTAAGAGAGTAGCTTACCTACCAGGCCAAATCCTGACATCACAAAAAGTACAGTCTGCTGATGCTGTCAGGCTGTTTTAAGAGGATTGATACCAAAGCAGATAAAATCTCGGAGTGACTGCTGAGAGCACAACTTTGCATAACTAATTTAAAGACTGCTGCCTGCAGGCACCATAACGGTAATCAAAGACAATAATTCTTGGACAAATGAGATGGATGTACTGGAAAATAAAGTCAGTGCTAAATTCACAGCTAATCCTTCAATGGAGAATTGGATCATTTATTTTCCAAACGGCTGGGCAACTCTACCTGGTTTCATTTCCATCTCTGCTGCCAGATGATTCTTGTCTCCAAAATCTGTAATTTTTTCTAGTTTAAGTAGTATTCCTCATTGGCAAGCTCCAATTCAGCAAGACTGAGTGTGCTTCCATTTAAATACATGAATAGTTCCTTTGACATCCACAGCCAGCCAATGGAACAACTCACAGTCAAACAACAGACTTTAAAACACCATGAGGAATCAAGGCCATAAACAAGGCACCAAAGGCACAAAGAAAAGCAGGATTGCAAGGCAGTTTACCTGGAAAATAGCTTGGTGTTACCCAAAGAAGAAAAGCTTTGTTTAGCATGCCTTGGTAAATTTGAGTTTCCTCTTTTTGGTTTGCAACTAGAATTCACAGGACAGGCCAATCATCCAATACCACGGATGATCAGGAAAAAATCTCCCACACAGTGAGGTTTTGCACCAGTTTCTTCAGTATCAAACCTGTTACATATGCATAATATATCTTGCATATTCACACCTCCTCTGCCCCAGGCCACCACTGTCTGCTGGCAATCTCCTGAAGTTCCAGCACAGGTGAGCCATTCATGCCTTTACAAACCCCCATGGGATGCATCTGCACAACACTGGGGTCATGCTGAATCTCCTCTCTCTTCTGCTACCCCCAAAAAAGAGAGTGAAGGATCCCATCCAACTCTGGCTACCAAAAAAAAATCCCAATGTAACTCAAGGAAGCCATGTTATAGATCAACAAAGCCCTTCAGCCCCCAGTGCCATGCCTCGCTGTGCAATTTCTCTCTCATCTCTTATTCTTTCTTTTCATCTCTCATCTTCCCAGTGGCTTAGCTAAAGACCTTGGGTATTCTTGGCAAGGCTTAATAAAGAGGTATCCACACATCTATTTCCATCCTCTAGCCTTGTCCAGTGACTAGTAAGGAAATTAAGGCACAGTTTTGCCGGCACTTAGTTTGATTTGGGCCCCTGCTGCTGCCATAAGGGGAGATCCTGCCCAGCCCACTCCATCCTTCCCCTTGCCAAAGCATTCTGGCAGCCAGGCACAGGGTGAAAGGAAGAACCTGCTATGGCTGAAAATAACCCTGCAGGGGAGGATTTTCAGAGAGCTGCTCTGGCTCACCTGGCCATGAGAGCAACAGGAACATGCAACCAAGGTTTGGCACTCACTGTTACTTCATCCTTTGGTACCAGCTCAGAATTCAGCTTAAATCAATGGATTACACCTTAGTTTCTAGCTAAGGTGGAATTTTTCCTGCACTGTTCTACACACTGTAGGCATAATATGAAGCACAGGCAGAAGCTGAATCTGTGTTTGTTTTTTGACAAAAGACTTAAGTTACAAATGCAAGGCAAACACAGGATGTGTAATGAATATGTCATAGCTGTGGCATCCTGTTTCTAAAATATCTTGCTCCTGAATGGTGCCGTCTTAGGTTTCTTCCACATATATGAGGCTTTCCAGCTGGCCTGCAGCCAGAGCTTTAATAAAACATGGTATTATGCAGAAGTGAATAAAGCTTATGGCAATAATAATGTCCTTGAAATTCACTAATCACCAGAAGTTTCAAGATTTCAATATGAGATCAACAGGACAACAACTAAAATTCACTTGTTAGCTCTGGAAAGCCACTTTTCTCATGATAAATTATGCTTGTATTGAAAGAAACCCCAAGTCATTAGTGACCCAGATGAAAAATGTGTTTTCAGAATTTGAAGACAATACCTTGCTGGAAAGGAGCTGCAAGCACTTCAAAAAACTTCAGGATATAAAATTACAAATTGAAGAAATAGTCTCAGAAAATAGATATACTGAAAGTAAAGGCATAACAGCTAAGAATATTAGGGGAGGAGTGACCAACAGCATGGTGAAGATTCATGGCCAAAATAGCACTTTTGCAGAAAAAGAAGCACTGATTACAGTGGTCACATCCTAAATAGGACTCAAAAATATCACATGGCTGTGAAAAATTTAAAGAAAAGAGCAAGGCATGGAGCAACTGGGGAGAGGTGAGAACAACAAAAACAGTAAGCAGGATGAAAATCTGGTCTGCAAAGTACCAACATTCATATTTACATCTTTGTCCCAACAAGCACAGGTATTAAGAAATGCTCTTTATCCTCCCACCTTTGCCATGCAGGGAACGCACAAAAGTAAATGCAACACTGTGTACTGCTGAAATAAATACAGTCTTCAAGTTCATTTCTTGGTACTTTTGTTGTGTCTTCATAAGAGCTCAACATTTTAGTAAAAGCATTAAATAATTTGTGCCTCTTGCTTTCAAAGCTGTTTCACACCATTATACTGTTCAAATAAACCAATTTATTAATAATGCAAGTAATAAAATACACAAAAATATTCTGAGAGCTGTTTCAAGCCTTACAGCTGCCTGTACATTAGTAATAAATGCTTCCAAAAATTACATTAGCTGAACATGGATCTACTCTCTTTACTCCTTGATGAACAGGTTTGACACAGCAGTTACACACAGATATGGTGAACGTTTAACCTTTCCACTTCTTTATGTGGTCAGGAGGCCAGTGAGCTTCTGCACAGGGACTGACAGATGTGGCTCATGACTCAGCAGAGCAGACTGGCACTGGGGACATCCTGGAAGCAGGAGTGACACTTCTGCTGCTCTCAGCCCTGCTCTCTCCCCTACTGGTTATTTCAGTTATATTTCCTTCTCCTCTTTGGCAATCATCAGCCTTGGGTCCAATTCCATTCCCACAGCAGCTCACCTCTGAACTTCCCCACTGCCCCCCTCTCAGTGGCTGCCCCTGTCCAGTAGAGACACAACATCCTGTCAATGAAATGATGAAAAGTGACTTTTTATTTTTATCCACAGAAGAAAAATGAATAACTTCTTCCTCTTGATTCCCCTTTACTATTCAACATCACAGCAGAGCCAAGTGGGTGTGCTTGTATTCCAGCATTACGTGATGAACAACGAAAAATCTTCATAGATACACTGCTGGGTTAGAAGAGATTAATCAGAAGAGGTCAGAAAAAGGTCACTCAGACTGGCCCCTTGTCACCAATTTTGACTTTATACAGCATTTCACAACTAGGAGGCCTTAGAGGACGTTAATCTGCTGGATATCCAGGAGTGGGAGAGGAAATAGAATGCTGCCAAGTTATGGGTGTAATTCTATCTGTGCATAGACAGAAATCCTTCAGTGGCTGCAGAGACAGAGAGCAGAGCAGTAGAACAGCACTGGCCTCGCCAGCCTCACCCACATGCAAAACTCCCAGGCAGCACTGGCCAAAAGGAGGGAAGTTGGTGCAAACCCTAAATACCCTTCAGAGCGGGTCTGAACCATGAGATCACCTTAGAACCAGAAGGGGTAAGATCAGCAAGGAAATTCCCCTCAGGACAAACCATATTATTCAAATAAGAACAGCAGCTCCTCACAGCTGGAACCACATTCCCACTTCAGGTAGTGGGCATTTTGCCACTGGCATTGAGAGAACCAGGACCTTACTCCAGAGTTTAAGCAAGTCCCATGAGACAACAGTGGACTGCCACGTCACTTCACAGAGCTGCACTCTGCAAAACATTGCTATCTGCAATGTTAGCAACTCTTGAACATCTTGGCAAAAGCTGCTGATAACTAGCTCTGCTGCTTTTACTGTTGCAGTTACATTTCCCTTTCATTGCACTTTTCAGTATAATTTCACACCAGACACTCTGTGTGTGTTTGTAGGACATAGATGGCAGCGCCGTTTCAAGCATGGCACAGGGAAAGATGTGATCTAAAATAAGACTTGAAGAAAAGTATTTCCAACACCAGTGCAAAAAGATACTTGTTTACCTTAACTTCAGCATGATTTCTCATGCAACCCTTCATATGGGATATCTGACACAGAGATGATAGGCTACACTCTCCTTTATAAATAAGGGTTTAAGTTTCACAGCTGCCAAGCAGCAAGTGCAACACAAGTCAGAGCAGGCTAACACAAATATCTTTTTGAAGAAAGAAAAAATCTAAGAGTCATCTATTGTAAATGAGAAATTGCTAGTCCATCCTTCTCCCATCTGAAAACCTACCTTTTGGTCCAACATAAAATTAGATAAAACAATGATAATATCTTCAGTGTAGAAAGCCCTGAGGAAGACGAACACAAGCCAATAAACACCACCACTGCAGCACAGAGAATAAAATTACCTTTCCCAGCTTTCCACCATTTCAAGAGCCCAAATGAAGTAATTTACCACTTACTTCACTGAACTACATATTTGCATTAAGAAGATGCAGACTGGAAGTGATGGCAGTGGTATGCTCTGACTTGCTGACTTCTCCACACTTGACAAATGCAACCAGACAAGGGTAAGAGATGATGTCAATTTATTCCTTCATTTCAATCTTGTCTGCAGAACAGAATATACATCCTTCTGTGAGCTCCTTTTGTTTTTCCTGATGTCAGCAATAGCCTGCTGTGCTCACCATGAGGCTCAAACGAGGCCTCTGGACACATCCCTGAGCAGGGAGATGGTCTGCACCTGACCATGCTCCAGTGCACAACCCAGGAGCTCCTGAATCTTTTGACAGCACAGGCAGAACACACCTGGATAAGCCATAGTTTGCAAAAGCAAAGAGCCCCCATTGCACCTGCAGCACACACATGGGAGCCTGTGCAGGTCTCTTGTCACTCCTAAAACATATCCATGACAGGATGGGACACAGGGAACAGATAGGAGAGACCATGATCATGATGTGCATCAGCACAGTGTAAGAAAAAGCACTTGTCCTTCAGATTTTGTTTCTCACTCTCTTTTGACAACTAATTACTGAAATGTCCTTTTTTCCAGCCCTAAAACCTATCCTTTCAGTGCCTATCACATCAGCATGCTGACAGTATAATCAGGATTTACAGCAGTTCTGTACAACAATTCTCCTCTGTGGGTGAAAAAGCTAGAAGAAATGTGCAAACTTCATCCTCTTCTAATTACTCCAGAAATCTGCATGTTAATACGATATCGTTAAGATTGCAAAGTAATTAAACTGTGTAAACATCTGTGAGAGGGAGCAAAATTTGCACTCTTGGAATGTGCTTTAACTGCAAGCATTTGAGTAGCCCCACTGAGGGACTGTGCTGCTGACGTTCTGCCAGAACTGAAACCACCAGTGTAGAGAAAGTTTTTGTCTCTTCCAACCATGGAAGCACAGAAAAGTGGGGTTGGTGAGGAGTTCCTGAGCTCACTGAGCCTTGTCTGCTGCAAGGCACAGGCTAATCTGTCCTAATGGCCCCAAGTGGTGGAGACTCCACAACCCACCCAAGCAACCAGAGACCTCCTCTTGGAGGTCTCCTCTCAGACCTGACTCTCTCCCACTGCATTTTAAATTTGCTGTTCTTTACCCTCTGGCCCACAGAGCAGTTTATCACTCATATAGCATTATTCACATGCAATTATAAGCTATTATTGCATCCCTTTGCCCCAACTTTTATTCTGCAGGCCAAGCAATCCCATTCTCCCCTCAGAAGTGATGTTATCTAGGTCTGGGTCATTCCCACCACTCCTCCATGAATTTCCTCCAACTGTTTTTCCTTGAAGTGCAGTGCCCAAACTGGACACTGTGTTCCAGCTGAAATCTCTCCAACGTTGGGACGTCTTGCATGTTCTGTTTAGTTACCTGAGAAAAACATTAGTATTTTCAAAAAAAAGCTTGACATGAGTGACTGTTATTCAGACCATGAGTCACATTAAGTCCCACATAGTTTTTCAAGGAACTACCAAAACTGCAAAACTGTCTTATAGTTATAAAGGTGTTTTTCCTTTCCCCTGCACTTGGCTCAGTGTCAATCCATCCTGCTTTTACTAGAATATTCCTTCAACCTGTCACCATAATTCTGAATGCTACCCTTGTCTCCAGTGTTTTAGCAGCCCTTCCCATCTTCATGTCAGCTAAAAATTCAAACTCATAGCCTATTCCACTGAGGCTACTGATGACAATATTGGTGAAAAGCAGAAGAACCCCTTCAATATACCTTTCCACTGGAATGATGGACCAGTGATACCTGCTATTTGGTATAATTCCATCAGTTTTGCACAGACTCCACACTGGTTTCACTAAAAACACACTTCCCCATTTTGGGTTTTTTTTTTAATGAAACCATCATAAACAATAATGTCAAAAACATTACTGGAAGTTGAGCTGTTTGACCTCCTTTGTGCCTCCCCCAGCTGTACAACTTGCTATCAGTTCTGGAAAGACATTTTCAAGTCTTTAAAAGTCCCATTGGCTGTTACTGAACTCCTTGGCTCCTTCAGATGTTTATACTTAATTTGTTTGCTCCAATTTTTCCAAGAACAAAACAATTTACCTGTCATTCCCTTTTATCTCTTTACAGACATTATGCTTTTTCTTTCCCACTCCTTCAGCACTTGACCTGTCTTGCCTGAGTTTCAGAAGTAATGACAAATGCTTCTGAGATTGCTTTAGCTAATTAAGTAATCTAGAATAAAGTTTATCAGGTCCCATCCGTTCTGAAAATATTAAATATGTCTGAATACACTTTAACCTGTTCTGGTCCTTTTTTACCTTGTGATTTTACCCTCTATCATAATACCATGAGCATGGTATTGCTCATGGTTTGAGGGTGCATCTAGTGTGACTCAAATGCATCAGTGAGAGCAGTTCTGGACCATGGGATGAAATTTAATCTGATTTCTTGTCCTCACACCAAGCTGTGAATCATAAAGCCCCTCATACCTTCGTTCATTGTCATCAAGATGAGCAAAGAGCACGTTCTTGGAGATGGCCTTGGCCAGAGCAGTCATAGTTTTATAGTCCTTTGGAATAACCTGTAGACAAGAGAATGAAAGGTAATTACCTGCCTGATTGTATTTCCTCACAAATTGTGAAATCTACAGAAAATTCCACTATTCAAGAAAATGGATGTAATTTGATTTCAGGCACTGAGACAGGATTAGGCTATAGTATGAAGACACTAAGAAAGTAATAAATTACAGTTTTGATAATGTGAGGATACGAATTTTTGTTCTCAAAATGACACTCAGAAAGGAAATATAAGATCAGGGTTGACTGGGGAGAAGGATATCCATAAAATACTGTAATTAGGAGGTATTGGCAGCTGTGCAGTCTCCTTTCAAATCTTGGATTGAGGAAAATGTATTTTATGTTCCTCTTCTCTCCAACCCATACCAGAAGCAACTTACTTTAAAAACTGTGGAAATAGCAACATTTCTTTAGGAAAAAGGTAAAAATGTGTTGAATACATCATATTTGTCAGTACTGCCTGTGGTATAAGGAACCAAGCTCCTGATAGGCCCACTTGAGTCAAATCCTGTGCCTTGGCTTCACAGCAAACAAGCAGAACTTCTATTTGAGAAGGAAGAGGTCTTTATTTGTTAACTGGAGAGATGTCAAAAGTCCTGTTGTGCATTAATTTGCTCAAAATAAAAGTTGAAATTCAGGAGTATTTCCACTTTGGAAAGCTAAGCTTTCCATTTTGGTAACCATTTAGGTAAGATACCACTAGATAATGTATCTCTCTTTTTGCCAAGTATCCTCTTCTACCAGTCAGAGACTCCAAGATTAGGAGAGACACAAGAAATTTGTAACAAAATTATGACCTGTCAAAGATATCCATTTTCTTTGATAATGTGATTTTCCTTCATAGCTTAATTATAACAGGACAGAATCAAGCGTAGCAGAAGCTTTAAGTGTTAAATAAACCTTACTCCAATCTGAAAATCAAAATCTGTTTGTCAGTCTCAATTACTGCACAATAAAGGTCTGATAAGGGGCATGTAGCTCTCACATTTTCTTATGATAGAAATAGTGCATCTGTCTGTTGCAAATTACTACCTGTGGTGATGTGCAGGTACTTCCCTTCCCTCATCCTAGAAAGGCAAAGAACTATCCATCAAACCAAAAGAAGGATGTCTCAAAGGGTAAAACTGATGAAGAACCTGTTCCCACAAAGAATTATCAAGATTTATTTCACAAGGAAATGCTGCACTGTGAAGATCTAAACTGGCTTCAGACCTCTCTTGTACTGACTGCTGCAGTCATCAGATTACTCAAATTAAGTTTAGAGAAGTATACATGCCCAAACTGCATGTTTGTATCAGAGTGAAACCTAATCTAATTATCTAAAAGTTTAAATTTCTCAGTGTTAAATTCAGCCAGTATCTTATGCTTGGTTTTTACCCTATCAGAGGAACACTGGATTAAATTGCAGACCTGAACCCTTGCTCTATTAAGAACACACCAGCTCAGCTTACTGCTGATGAGCCAAAAGGGTAAATAATCAGATCACTAAGACATTCAACTCCAGCCTTTCTGTCTGATTATGAAATAGCACTGAGTAGCCTTTCTCAGTGTAAATTTGCAGCAGTGAAAGCCACAAGGCTTTGTGGGTTTGTTGGGGCAGGGACATAGAAAACACAGGACAGAATCTCTAGGTGTGACCAGGCATCTGACCAAAATCAAATGCTGGTAAAAATTGCTTGGCCATTTCTTACATCACTCTTCCAAATAATCACTGAATGTTCTCTTCAAGCTGATAACCCTCTTCAGAGCAAGATTCCTGTTCTGTTAGTTGTTAACTGTGTTGTCAGATGTGTTGACAAATATTGCCTTCTCTAGTTCAAGGATGAACTAACCCTCCACAGAGATCTTCCCCAGAATGAAGCCATGCCATGTGCTTGCTCAAATCACAAAGCTAAATCTCTTTTGATTTTCTCTCCAGGGACATAACTCATTTCACTGCCTCTAGCACTACTCATGCTATAGCTCACCCTTTCAAGGGATTCTTCAAACTGGCTTATAACCCAGATGGGTTTCTCTCCAACACCTGAATTCAAGCCAGCAGTTCTTCCTGACTACTATCTGAAATTCCATCTGTTTGCAATAGTCTAACACAACCTTTGCCTTCCTTTTAACTCTTTTAAATTTGTTCCATAATTTGTCCTTTCAGTGTCTCCTTTTATTTCTGTATTCTAGAAATCTGTCACAAACACACAGCCATGGGTTTCACCATGGGATTCATTTGCTTATGGCAGAAGACAAAGCACTGACACAAATCCTCCCAGTGCTAGTTCTGTATTCCTTCCAGCATCTGTAGCTGTACAAGAAGCTATCCCCTAAATTATTATTATTTAAGATCAGTCAGTTTCTAGGAAATTAAAATCATAACGGGGCAAGTCACAGAACACACAGAATATGATCTGCATTGCTGCTTCTGGTTCTTGCCTACTCATGCTACTGTCAGGGCTCACTGACATCATTGCTGAGAAATGAAGAAAACAAAGTTTACTTCAGGTTCCATTATAAACATAAAAGAATTACTCAGGGTGGTGGGAAGGGAGGTTTCCTTTGATTTTCAGAGGAGTCAGATGGAACTCATAATAAGCAGAAACAAATGGGATCTCTTCACTGCAGTTTTTTAGGGGGATATTGCAAAATGCACAGAAAGAAAAGTGTTTTAAAGTGCCTTCTGAAGTATCACACAAGTTTTTTAATAATGCAGGGCATTCATTAATAGCTAGACCACAGTGCTGTTAAAATTTACCACACACTTGCAAATATTATTTAACTGCCATAAGAATACTCTTACACACTTGTTTTTAGGATGAATGGCTCTCCTAATTCTTTTTTTCTTGGGACAGAAATCCCCAGAGCAGCCAGTGAACTTGTATCATAAGCAGATGACAAAAGCACATCTGACTGCAAAGGCAAAAAGCATTCTGCCAAAAACAGTGACTGACAAAATGCATTCCCATAAAGAAAAAGCTTTTTGAGTTAAAGCTACTCCAGGCATGCACAAAAGCACATTAGTAGCATCTGTCAACCTTATGAAATACATTTTCAGCCTGGCTCCCTAAACAAACATGACATATGCTATTGTAATGTCTCTCTTTCAATAATCTTTGAAAGCTTTAGCCAGTGTCAAAAAAAAAATGCAGAGTTATTAAGAGATATCAAAGATATAACATAGCTCAATATTTTTGTGAAAAAGGCAGTTAAAAAGAGAGAAGCCCAAAACAGAGCACCTAGTGAAGAAATTATCTAATTTTGGATTGGCATTTCTTCAAAAACAATGGTCACACAAAATCACCCAAGTATGATCAACAGACTTCCAAAACGCAATGGGTTAAGTGGTACCTAATCAACATGGGAAATATGTGGTGGAGTGGTCTAGGAAACCTAGAATAAAGAAAACTTGAAGCAGATCTGACTTTTGGAAAAAAAAAACAAAACAAACAGGAAATGCAGCAATAGAAAAGCTGTCTTCCAGTAATGAGAGGTTCTGATCAAACTCAGAAGATGCTGAAGCCAGTGACCACCAAGAAAATGGCTGAGAATTACTGACCCTGTTAGATGAGCAGCACATCTCAAAAAGGAAGGAACAGCGAATGCTGAAATCCCATTGATGGTGAGGACACCATCCTCCAAGCTGGCCCAGGAGTCCAAATTAGGGACAAAACATGAGTCACTCGACTGTATTGTACATCTGAGAGGCAGAGAGAGGGTGCCAGGTTACCTTTCTGACGTAGGAAACAGCATCTTCCTCAGTGTACACCTCTGCACTGACCCCTCCCCGCCTGCGCCGCGCCTTCACCACCGGGTTGGGGGGCGGCGGGGAAATCTCATCATCGTGAGAATCCGACTGGGAGCTGGATTTCTGCCGGGCCAGGATTTGCTTGCATTCTTCCTGCAAGGCAAACAGAGATAATAAAACATCTCTTACTCATGGATATAGTCAATTTGCCCTTCTTTTATGGCTGTCAGCAGCCCTTTCATGTCTATGTTTGGGTGGCTGTTGGTTTGCACTACTGAAAGAAAATTACAGATTTAATGAGAATAGTATTAACTACAATCTGTGTACAGGCATTTGACCTGTTCAACTCTTTCTTACACATCGTGGCAACCAATGTATATAAAGTGCAGGCGTATGTTTGCAGCTACTCCTGGTTGAGAAAGCAAAACTTCCATCCCTTACTCTCCAACATCACAGCTGTTATTTTCTCAGTTGGCTTGTACATGGCGTTGTCTCTAGTACAGACAACTTGTCAGAAGTCACACATTGATATATTAGATTGGTTTCTTCATCTTGCTCTGCTTTGCAAGCTTACTATCACCACAAACAACAAAGATGCTCCCTACTCCAGAATTTCTGTCATACAACTGATTTATAATCAATGGGACTCCTTCCAAGCAAACAGGATCCAAGGTAGGCTCCAGAGGACTATGAAAAATGATGGCTGGCCTAGCACCAGCTGGCCAATAGGGAGGTTATTCTCCAAATTCATGCTTGTGGAAAAGAGAATAAAATAGGAAGGGGAATCCCTGAAGAGGGAGTAACAAGAATAGAATACAGTACAGAAAACCTTCAAGAAAGGAGGTCAGAGTTGCAAGAGTGTCAATTCATACACTGAATTTGACTTCCAAAGGATAGAGACAAACCAGATTACCCATAATTATAGTATTTTCCCAGAGCCCCATGTTCTATACCTCAGCTTCCTGGGATTCAAGGGAAAGCATAAAGGAGTAAAATTCCCTTTGCATCATCCAAGTCTGTCAGTCAAAGGAACAGGGGCTGCCTGCTCAGACCCAGCTCTCCTCCTCACTCCCTGGCACAGCTCAGCCACAACACACTCACTGCCCCTGCTGCTCCCCCAGAGCCTTCAGGGCTGGCTCATCCCAATCCCCACTGATCCTGCCTAAAGGCAGGGGAGAACTGGAGACAGGATGGACCATATGTTCTGTTCCCTGGTACAGGAAACCAGAGGGCACGAGCAGGCAGGACACAGGCACTGTAAGGAGGCTGCTGCAGCAGTAGCCCAGAGTTTCATCTGCTGTCATCTCCTCTGTGTAGGCAAACCCCACAGCCTGGTAGCCCCAGTGCCATGCTGAGGGATGTACATGTAGCCATCACCCCATGGCTCCCTGAACAACCCCAGGATTTTTCAGACAGCTCAGCCCAGCAGCACTGCAGGCTACCCAAAAGAAAACACAGCAATACTGAGCTCCCTGCACACCCCATAAACCAACATTTCTCCACCAGAGACGCCAGAGCCTGGCCTCTGTCCTACAGGAAATTTCCAGCGAGACTTTCCATTCAGAGCTAGGATGGGAGTGAGTGGAGGAGGGAGCATCTGGGAGCACCAGCACGAGTGGCAGATCACCAACATCACCAGCTGGTCCCACTGACAGAGGAAGTGACTTATCCACAGCTCATCAGGTATGGCACCAGAAAAGGGCAGTACAGAAAACTGGCACAAGCTCACAACTTTCAAGCTTGCAAGAAAAATGGATGATTAATATATGTTTTGCCATTGGTGTTTACATCAAATCCAGTCACACCACCTGTCTTTTCTGGTCTTATTCCAGTCAATTCCTGCACCATCACTGACACTGCCCTTCTCATTAACCTCTGACACCAGTCTTTGATGCACTACTGCTACTTGAAATAAATAACTGAACAGTATTTCCCATGCTGCATGACTCAAAGTAACAAGTCACACATTTTTGAAGAAGGCATTACTGAAATATTTAGGGGACAAGCTCAGAGATAAAATGTAGAGGGCTGGCTAAAGATCTGACTTTTCAAGATCTTGACCTGCCTCAAAAAGTGCCAAGTTCTTTCTGAGATCAGTTGGGGTTTAAATTTGGCTTACAACCCCAAAACTCCCAGGCCACAATACAGTTGACCTTGGTGCTGTAACCAAAAAAAACAGAATTTCAGATGTATTAAATCCTTACTGAAACTTTTTAATTTCACATTCAAATAGCAGCACTAGATATGTAAAAAAAAAAGAACCAATTAGATTTTCCTATAGTTTAAGAACTGCAAATCCTATTTCAGCATTCTCATCAGCTTCTTCCTTACTCCTCTCTGTCTCTAGATTTCCAGACTACAATCAAGAAAAATATTTGAAGTACAAATGTGTGCTATATATTACAGTTATAATATCTAGTGTTAATATCTAGTGTTTAAAAACAAAAGCTGACTGAAGAATTTCAAATAACATTACTGACTGCCTATCTCTGATAGTGTTAATGGTCTCTGATTATATTAAATGAACACAACCAAATGCACCTTCTTCATGGGCTTAGCTGAAAGGTAGTAAACACCTTTCTGCAGAATAGCAGCTAAAATTTAACTAAAAGGCAAGTACAACAAGAGGGCAGTAGGGTAGCTAATGGTGTGCAGCACTTACACAGTTCCTTTTATCCAGAGCATATTTACTCAGAGAGAAGAGTAGTAGTTTGCCACATTTGAATATAAAACACACTCTTCTCTCTTCAGTACACATTGCATAAAAGCCACTTCTAAGGAATTAATAAATAATATCTCCCCCACCCCAGCACAGATTTATATACAAAAGGAAGCTCAGTGAGATAAAATTAATACTACAAAGCATGCTCTTAAACTCAAATACTTTTAGAAGCCAAAAAGATTTTAAAGGATTATAAAAGTGAGTTACGGTGTGATTCATTCTAAAAGGAAGTCTCTTCACTACAAACTCCTTTTATATAAACAGCAGGCAGTTGAGTGGCTGGCTGTTCCACACGCCGCTATCTGCAGTCTGGGAAGGATCCCCATTCCTGAACTAGAGCGTGCCTTTTGCAAATAAAAGCCTTTGCTCTGTCCTGGGCTGAGCTTTCAGAGAGACGTCTTCCACATATCCTGGGGTAAAACTGCACAAATGCAGCAAATGTCTGAAAGAGCTGTGAACTGTCTCAAGAAGAATTCTTCAAACACTGATCCTCAGAGGCAGCTTGATGTGAATCCTTGTGCAGAACTCAGTTTCAAGTAAACACCTCATCATCTTTTGTTGTCATGACAACAAGTGATCTCCCTCTCTCTCTCTCTCTCTCTTTGGATCGCACTGATAATTCATAATCATATTGCCCATTTATGTCCACCTTCAAATGAGAAAACCCATGGAAGGCACAACAGCAAGACAGTGTAACTGCCTTTGATCATTGCCTCAAATTGAAAGAAGAACCAATAAATGCAATTGCAGTAACCAATTTATCTTTTGAATGTCCACTTTCAGCTACAAGAGGCTGAGGTATAAACCACAGGAATTTAGCATATTGTCCTCAGCATCTCCCCCAGATAATGCTTCCATGAATTTTTAGTGAGTTTAAGCACTGCAAGTGAAGCAGCCACAATGCTGAGGCAGTTTTTAGGTTTACCCTTCCTTTCAGACCACTGGTTAAGAGCACACACACTTCCTGACCCAGAAGCTTTCTTCCTTATCAGCTGGAGCATTTCTAAACAGAAATTCACTTCCTCTCCCAGTCTTTCCTTTCAGGATTTGTCACTACCTGAAAATTCAGATGAGCTGAAGGAAGGAAAGCACCTAAGGAGTCTCCAAATAAGAGTGCAGCCTTACAACAACATCCCAAAAAGACTTTTAATAGCAAGTCAGACATTTGATATCAAAGCTCAGTACCTCTGCTCTGCTTCCTACAAAGTATACATTGCATTCGAAAACAACACCACCAAGTACACTCTAAATGGGTTTTTTTTCCCCTCAAGCACATTCATAAACTTTTCTGCGTGACAGACCTGGATTATTCACAGAAAATGTGCAGGAAGGTTCATGCACAGGTAACTAATCTCTCTTTGCACTGGAATTGACCCAGAGGAGATGCTCTCAATCCAGGAGGATTTCTAACACCCCTCACCACTCCTTGGGGCTGATGATTTATAGCAACCAATAAAGGCCAAAGGCAAAGCACTTCATTTTGCTGGAAGCATGGGACTGAACTGATCACTAAAAGCAGGAAAAATCTGGGAGATCTAAATGTTCTTTCCAGTCTTATCTTTGCCAGAACAGACAATCTTTGTGATCAATTCAGCCTTGTTATTCACACAATCCCAATTATTGTTCCACTGCCTTCCCCCTGCTCCATACTACCTTTTCTTCTACAGCAATTCTAAGAAATATCTTTAAATGCACTCTCTACTATTCTACCAAGGTTATCCTATCCCTCCATAGTTATCCTCCACTTTGATTACTAGTTCTGCATCCTCCGTGGCCTCTCTGCATCTCAGCTCATTCCCAATTTCCAATCTACGCAAAAATCTGCCAAAAATCCACCTACTCTGATGACACTCCAACTGCATGGCTGACCTTCCTCAGACCCTTTACTGCCATTGTTTTACCTCCTGAAACTTGTCCACACTTCTTGTCCTCCCCCCACCAGTGTCTTCAGCATCTCAACCAGCTCTTCCCTACTCTCTTACACACGCCTCACAGCAAAGTGAGAGGTTATGTTACAAAACACAGACCCTATTTTTGATACTTCAAAGCTTATATAATCAAAGAGAATCGTAGCCAACACTTCTGATTCTTAAAATCCAGCCAAATAACAATGTATGCAGGCATAGCTTGTGTTAGAAGAGACAAGCCCACATGAAAGTGGATTAAGTAACCTGATGAATGTAAAACAAGGGAGCTTGAGACGTGAAACAAAGACGTCTTCCAGGCAGAATTCCCTCCGTGTTCCATCACTGCACTCTGGTTTTGGTAGGTTTTGGCTTTGAGACTGGGAAAGCCACTCACACTTGTGGGCAACACAAAGTAAACAGGGAGCTCAGCTCTAATATGTTCCACTCAAGCTCATAAGAGCATGGGTTTGCTTATAACTAATTTTTTTTCTTAGGGAAAAAAGGGTTTTTTCTCTTTCTACTCTCATTCCCTTCATCGCCCACCCTTCCCTGCATGTAGGAAAGTTTGCCGGGGGGGGGCTTTAAAAATTCACCACCTTCCAAGAAAACTGTCACCTCTCACAACACTGCCTGGGGCTGACTCTGGCAATCACAGAGGTCCCACCTGAGCTGCTTTTCATCCAGCTCTTCCCAGTACTGATACGAGAGGAGAGGCAGGACAGAGGCTGCCCAAGCCTGCTCAGAAGTGCAGTCCCACAGCCAGGGCACCTGCTGCTCCCACTGCTGTGCTTCTATCAGCATCCCAGGTATGCTCCTGCATGCTTTACCAACATTTCTGACCTCCACGGAGATACCACCCAACTGCTTTGAAAGCTTTGAACAATATTATTATTAGGCTTTATAAAACTGCTTAGTTAATGCATTTTTTCTCTAGAGTTTTTTCTCTGTGTGATTTTGCTTCAAATACGTAACCTCTGCCCAGCTCATCTGAAAGCAGTGAGTTATACTTTGCATAATAATAACCCACACTTTTAAGAATTAATTTCATTGGTTTAGAATTAATTTCATTGGTTCTGGTGGAAATTATTGCTTGAAGGACTCCTTTCTGTTAAAAATACATATACAAATAAAATAAAACAAATATAATTACAAATAAAATACATATACTGGGAGAGAATACTGTCGCAGAAGAAGAGCCTGGCGCTCAAACATTGATGCTCGAGTACCTTTGGTTCTGAAACTCCCTATGGTAAGTAAATAAAGTGCGTTTTGCTAACAGAGGGTGCGTTTGTGGTTTATTGCAGGCTTTGCTCTCCAGGGCCGGGTCCCGCAGGGCCGGCCCGGGTGCAGTTCCGCGCAGCGCCGCCAGGTGGGGCCGCGCGGGGCGGCGCTGTCGGACCGCGGGGTTTGAGCTCGGCTTTGCCCAAAATTCTCTTTCCGATGGCACCGCAAGGCCTGGATCGGCCTGGATGCCAAACAACACTGCCGATCCGCTGGCGGTAATTTATTAGAGTAAAGCAGGGTTTTCTGCATGTGCTGAGGGCAACAGAAGGGGGCTGGAGAGAGCTCAGGTCCAGAAGGTACCAGCAAAGCCCAGCTTTAAAAGCCCTGCTCTAAAACACCCCACATTAAAATGGCTTCAGCAAAGCCATTTTAATCACATCCTGCGGTTTCTTGCTGCTTCCTCTTCTTTTGTGCCATTTTCTCCATTACTTCTATTCTTTATTCTAATTCTTCACTGCAGAACAGTTGAGCTTAGCCTGGCAAGACAACTCCACCTTTGATCATGTAATTGTGGCACTAAACAGCCTGACACTAGGAAATTTTTGCAGTCTCAGTATGGCTAAAAATACAAAGCATTGCCTGTAATTTCTCAGTAATTAACTTTTTCACATAAAGTAAGAACCAGAGATAAAATATGAGCTCCCTGGTTTTTACTGCTATGCCTCCTTTAGTCCTCAAGTAAACAGGACTTAATTACAGCTGTTAAAATAATGACACAGTTTCTTAGCTAACATCTCTTCCCTCACTCCAAAAAAAACCCAATTACAATCCCTAAGGGAAAGATTTTCCCCACTCCATCCACCAAGATCTACACAGTCAGAGGGAAACGTAAAATAAATTGTTCAAAGGAAATATCACAGGTTTTAAAATCTAAAGTATCTAAACTGTTTTCAACTATTTTCTGTGCTCAAGGGCATGTTACAGATTTTTACAAAGTAACTGTTAATGTGATCAGAGTAGATGTCATCTTGAAGTCCATAGGTCACAGCATATAAAAGTGACTTGCAAACTTGAGAATATAGAAACATATAGGCTGATTCCCAGCAATTACTGGCAACTTAACCAGGTCCTGCCAGTATTAAGTGAACAGAAAAATGTGTATTAAAGTTTTCCCACAATTATATTCAGAGTAATGGTTTTTGATATTGTACTTGATGCAAATAAGCTGCAGTTAGAAAGGCATTGGGGGGAGTGTTCTTTCTAACATTGGCACTGCTTCAGAATCAAACATCAAGCCTCAGTCTCCAGTCCTTTATTCAGAAGTATTTATTCTTGTTCTCCCTTTACAGCCCTCTCAGGCCATGTCCATGCTGTGAATGAAGAGTGGCCCAGCCACAGAGCTGAGCACTAGCCCAGGACAGTCACATCCCTGAGCATTACCTCATTGCTGGCTCTGCTCTCAGCTGCTCCTCCCAACTCCTGCCAAAACAAACCTGCCCTGAGGTGTTAGACCCTGGAATGACACTTGGGGCCAGTGAGTGGGGTGGGGTCAGGGGCTGCTCCCTGGCCCATTCTCATTTAGCAGCAGGCTGAAGGCAAAGGACCCAACTCTGATGTCATCAGAAGGTGAGAAGCATTTATGATCCTCTCTGATCTTGCATATCATAATAAATCTTGCTTTTATGAGTTGATTTTATGAGATGGAGTTAAGAATTAGCAAAATTAAACATATTCTTTTTTTTTTTTATTCACTTCTGTGGTCGCTCCAGTACATGGATGTGGATCAAGCTCTACTTGTTTTCCACAAGCTCATTTTTTAACCACTTGAAAAATATCCTACACTTCATCTCTAAACTTCCCACATGTGTTTTTGACAGATAAACTGTTCTTCTACTGCTCTCTTCAGTGGAACATGTTGTTTATCTTAATGAGTTTGGAAAATAACTCCACAATACCACACTTAGGTGGAAAAATGCATGACTTTGTTTAGAAAATCATTATTATACCCAAAGATTTTCACTCCTCTCCCTACACAGAACCAAAATTAAAGGAGCTAATAGCAAATGTGCCACGTCAATATTGCACATTTACAAAAACCTAATGAGCAATTGCTAAATTCACAATTCCATTAGGATTCTTCAAACTACCTGTATATGACAAGTGTATAAAAACAGGATAAAACTTATTGAAAGATTTCTCTATCTTTAGAGGTCTTCCTTTCAACTGTTCTCACACAACCAACTAAGTCAAAATACTATTCTACAGCAGAAAATCCTTCACAGTGCAATTGATCCCAAGGAAGTTCTCGGAGATGGTTGGGCAACAAGAGAATCAAACTGCTGCAGGAACAAGAATTACAGGGCTGGAAACCTCCAGAAGGAGCCTAAAGCCTCCAGGCTCAGCAGGCTCAGCCCCCAGGCTGCTCTAGAGAGGCAGTGCCAAGATTGTGTCCTCCCACAGCAAGCACAATATTCCCTGCAGTTGATGCCTTGATGTTTCTAAATCATCTTCCATTTTGAGACAAGTGATATCCATCAGCTCCTGTGCTGGCATCCTGATTGATGTCCTACAGAATTCTGGGATCTGCTGTTCTTTGGGAAATAATGGGAGATCACATGAAAGAAGATGTCATTTCTCAAGGGTAGGAGCTGCCCTCCTGTCCCAGATGTGTGTGCTGTGTTAACATCAACAGAGCCAAACTCCCCCAGAACAACTCCTCAAGAAATCCCTCCAGCAATGGAGCATATTCCATATTAGCACAGCATATTTTAATGGGTTTTTTTTCAAGAATAGTATTTATCTTTCTTTTCAAGAAGTCAAAAATTCCACATGCTATGACAGATAATAATTCACAACACAGTAAAAGAAATTCAACAATTTTGATTCTCTCAAAATGGGTCTTGGCTGTCTGAAGTTTAGAATATACAGAATTAAGAGACTGTTTCTTTTTCACAATAATCAAAAACAATTGCAAAGTACAAAGAACTTGCACTTTCTACCCCTCTCTGATGTCCCAGGCTGCCACCAACATGCAATGTTTGCATTTTTTTATAACTACATGAATTTGGCATATACTCACCTGTAGAAAAATGAATCTGAAAAGCAGAGAGTGAGATGTATTAAATGTTTTACATCACTGGTGATAGATCAGTCTTATATATTATTCACTCCTGAAGGAAGAAACTACTAAACCTTCTCTCTAAAGCCTGCAACAACACTGGCTCACACAACGTGCTCTTCCTGCAAAGACACTCGTAGGCTTTGGAAAGACTTTGTCTGGGAATGCTCTAAAATGTTTCCCCCTCTCTACACTGCTTTTGAAGACACTCACAGCAAGTGAGGTCTCTCTTAATGCATCCCCTGTCAGAGGATCCTGGGATAGGCACTGCATACAGGAGACAGCAGTGAAATTAAATAGTAACTGCCCAAAGATTTTGAGAACTTGCTGGTTCCCTGATTCGGTCAGTTTTAGGGGAAGGGAAAACCCCACCACCTGACACTGGAATAAACAACATCTTTTGCACCCACAGGCAGGTTCTTCCAAGAGATGAAAGTTCAGGATACCATGCCTCACAACCAATCTGGGTCATTTTTAACAAATGCAGTTTGATGAGATATTATGATCTTGGTGTTATGCACAAAAAATTCTAAACTATAGCCAATGTTACAGTAGACATCCACAAATGAAGGGCTGGGGCTTTTTTCTCTTAACAGTTTACATTTTCACAGTTGTGTGGTCATTTAAAAAATTTAAAAAAAAAAATGTACCCAAACATTTGAAATCTTTAAACAATCATTTTCATTTTATAAATGGAAAATGTAAAGTCACCTGAAAATCACTGACCTTTTCTAATTTTTCAAAGTGTTCTCTGAGGAACTTCATGGGTCGGTCCGGCTTTGCTATACAGAGGTTTACAATGCATTCTTTTAGAATCTGTTGGATGTTGTGTTTCTGAACATAGAGTTCACATCCCTTCAGGCTCTCATCTTCTTCCACATTGCAGGAAGCAGCAGCAGCCATCTTCAGGCTTGTAAACAGAAAACACGACCTAGGTAAGAAAATGGTGTAAGAAAGAGATAAGAGACAGTTCCCAAATCCTCTGTCACAGAGATCTGAAGAGCAAAGACATTTTAATATTGCCTGTTGCCTATTGAGGACCTATTCAGTTTGAATGTTTTCATGTTCTGGGGCTGTACGTGGAAATGCTGAACTGTGTCATCTTTGTATCATCAACATCCCACCAAGTACACAAAGAGGATTTTAACTCCTAGATAGTGATCGATCTTTGGAAAAAAAAAAAAAAAACAAAACGGTGAAATTAACCTACGAGGGAAGGAGTTTCAACAACAATATTAAATGACGGCGTAAAGCCCTGCTTTGCTCTCCCCGTGGGGACTCGCTCCTGTCACTAGAAACCCAGCTTTTTGCTACAGAGATTTTTGGGCAATTTTAGCATTTCTCCCTTTCCCATCCAGCGACCCTTGGCGGCCCCGGGGAAGCAGGGGCGGAGCAGGCAGAGCCCCCCGAAGGTAACTGAGTTCCCCAAAGGGAAGTTTGATGACCTGGGGGCAGAACAGCCCCAAACCCTCTTTATTTCCTCCAGCTCCGTTACGAGCCCAGAACGCCAGGGCAGCTTCACCCCGGCCCCGGCCTCCCTGCCCGGGTCTGTGGGTGCGGGGGGGCGCCCGGGGCTGTGCGGGACTGTGTGGGGCTGTGCGGGGCTGTGTGGGGCTGTGCGGGGCTGTGTGGGGCTGTGTGGGGCTGAGTGGGTCTCTGTGGGGCTGTGTGAGTCTGTGTGAGGCTGTGTGGGTCTCTGTGGGGCTGAGTGGGGCTGTGTGGGGCTGTGTAGGTCTGTGTGGGTCTCTGTGGGTCTCTGTGGGGCTCTGTGGGTCACTGT
>WBNO01014727.1:184-153634 GCA_013400575.1 Peucedramus taeniatus
TAATTACGAGTTTTTTCCTGGCTGAGTATGTGCCTATTGAGTAGATATTGATAAAGAAAAGATGGGGGTTCAGAGTAAAGTTTCACAGTATAATTTTATTAAGAATGAATGAGATGTATGCTTTTTGCAATGCAATATTCAGAATGGTTCTGAGCAGTTTCAAGCTGGCACTGTCTTCATGCTTTATCATGCTGATTCACCACTCAGCATGTCATTTATTTTATAAAAATGGAAAACCCTTCAATAAAACATCTTTAGTTTACAAAACAGCAACAGCAATAGAAAACTCCTTTTTGTTCTTTTACCCAGTTCGTTAGAGTGCAACTAAATACCTTAGAGGAGATGGTATGAATTTCTGTATGCTTAGTCTGATTTTGTAATTTTACATCTGCAGTTATCAGTGAAAAAGTACAATAATATAGTATAGCTACTGAAGATGTTGCCTATGATGTAGGGAGCACTTATCTAAGTAGGGAGCACTTAGAGTTCTTACTCCTGATTGAACCAGTTGAGAGCAGTTTGGTCATTGAATGGCAAGTCCCCTTTTTAACCAAGCACAAGTTGTTCTTAATCCTACAAAAAAACTCCCTGAAGACATATTTTTTTCTTTCTCTTTAAAATCTGTCTTGTTTTAGCCTGACACTCACATGTGATTTTCAGTTTATGACTTGAGACTGTACTATTATATATCACAAAAGAACATCCATATACAGCTTTCCCTGCCACAGAATTTTTCTTCCAGAACCCCAGCATTTTCATTTGTCCTTAATTATTCATAATTCCATTAAAAAACAATTCTCCTTCTCACTCTAGGAGGATAAAAAGGTGATTCTTCAAAAGGCCAATTTATTAGGTGAAAACAAATACGCTTACTTTTGTTTTCTGATCATAGCAGATCGTAGAGCTGAATGCTCCTGGCTATCTCTTCCTTAAAGCATTCCCTTTAGATATCAGACTTACGAGAACCCTTCTTTGTGTGACTGAATTTGTTCTAGACTACTGAAGGGTGAAATAGTAGATAGTGTCTAAGCCCGTCAAAAGGTGTCCTATTGTTCACCTGCTGACTTCAGTTTTAAATTCTGAGAATGAAGCTTCATTCTAAATATAAAGTAATGCTCAGAAGTTTTACAGTGTATCATGGTTCAGAATCGAATTTTTCTTCATCATCCTAAGAAGAAACAGCCATGTCACTGTAAAAGTTTCTAAGTTTCAAAGTTTTCAAGTGTGTTTACAATTATAACCATAATTCATTCCATCAAGGATCATAAAAAGAGACATGATTTTTAGAAATTATTTAGCAATGCTCAAATTCTAAGTATTGGAGTCTTAAGTGTATAGAGTCTACAGACTCAGCATCTAAAGAAGCTGCATTTCCTGAATGATTTGTTGTGAATTATTCACCCTACTGTCAGCTATCAGTTGTTCCCTAAAGCTGAGGGATTATGCCCTACTTTATGTCTTCCTTTATCTAATTGCATTTCTTTGCCCTTTCTTACAAAGTATTTTCATTCACCTCTCAAGCCTACTGGTTGGTTGCTCCAGTAGCAAGGACTGTCAATGACTGTGGTTAGTAATTATGCTGATGTGGGCAGACAATCCATCATAGTGGATTTTGCATGTGGTGCCTGATAATTAATCATGGGGCCATGGTGCAGAAACTACACAGCGGAGTAGAAATTTGTCTTTTAAAGGCCAGTTCAGGGTTGGAATATAAAGAATAATGAGCCCATAGCTGGTAACTCCTGTTTACCAATCAATCTTCCTATTTTGCCGTTTAAACTCTTCTGTAGGATTTGATGAAATCATCCATGGAAGTGATAATAACGGCTTAGTAGAAAAAATTGCACATTTAAAGATTCCACCTTTTATACTCTGGGGTGTTATTTTTTTATGTTTCCATCAAGTACACAGTAAGAGGAGTTAAACACTTGATAAATTAGAAACCAGATGATATTCAGTTTGGCACCAGGTAAAGAGAGAGAAGTCTGTGCGGGGTTGGAAGGTCTTCTTGCTATACTCAAGACAGACATAAAGTAGACCCTATAAGATCAACAAAAAATGCCTGAAAATAACATGAATATTTGTAATCTTGCTTTGGCAGTGTATTTGAAGATAACTGATTGTCTGCCAGGGCATTTCCACTCAGGTTCATTGAAAATGTTCTTTCTTCTAAGGATTCGGTATCTTGGCTATAGGCTATTGTATGAAAGCCATTAAAAATTATGAAGTGATGTCAGGCTTGTTCCTTGAACTTGCCTAGTACTGGCTATGGTGGTATTGTTCCCATACACATTTTAGCCCAGTGTTTCCATAAGGATAGAATCTCTCAGCTACACTATGTAGTTGAGGAGAACAGACTATACTTATCTGCTATAATAAAGGTTTATGGAGATTCCAAGCTAAAAAGAAGGGGAAAAGACAGCATTCATTTTTGGCACTTGACAATACTATCTTACAGGTTCTCCTTGAAAATTTTATTATATCATTATATTATATTTTGATCTATTTACATAAAACACAAGAGTGTCTTAGTAGTGCTTTTGGACAAAATTCAATGTGTGTTAATTATTAACACAGTATCATTTACAAGACTTGTCTGCTCTGCTTCTTAGACAATTTCTAAACATAAATATTTTGTACAGTGTATTTTATTGAATGCAAAAACCTGTGTTCATCGTTTCGTTATTGTTTAAATCTCCCTTTTAAGTGTCAGAGTTCACACAATGTTTATGACCCTTTCTGTCTCTGTTTTGAGTGATAACTGTATTATTCTGCTTTTTTTTTTTTCATCCTCTCTCTTTTCTGTTCCACTGAAATTTTTTCAGTGGTGAAATAGTGAAATAATTTCAACACATAATTTCAGTGAAATAATTTCAGCACATAACACCAGAACATCATTTGCTGTTTGGGAAGCTTCTTTACCTTTCTGTTACAACGTTTCTCAAGCTATTTTACTCAGGATCTGAGTGCTTGTAACCCATCTTGGTTATTAACAAGATTTCTGTAATACTGACATATTCTTTATTAAATAGTAAGTATTTTGATGAACTAGGACTTTTTCAGAGATATTGTTGTCTTATGATGAGAAAACTGAATTTTGTCCAGTGGACTCTGGATAAAATTTTGCCTTTGAACTTTTGTGCAGCTGTTGCCTATTGTTGAGCAAGTCACTTTCCTCTCTGGGTTTGTCTCGTGGTCTGTTAAGTGTGGCAAGGTCAGGCTCATCTTTGACAATTCTAAAAATTAAGTGTTCTTGGGTTTGCTATTATTTAGGCAACCTAGGCAAAAATAGAAGAATTATCCATGAAAATTATTTAGCACAGAAAAAACCCTAATTAAAGATCTGTCATGAAGAAGATGAAAGATTAGAGAAAGGTGCCTGTTTTACCCTTTTACCAGAAAAATAAGAGTCTATCATATAGCCTGAGATCTTAATCTGATCAAAAGCACTGCTCAGTCAGCAGGAAGATCTGTGAGACAATACAGGAGCAAACAGAGGAAAGTGAAATCAGGATTTGCTCTGATGAGGAGACATCCATCTGGATTTCATTGTAAAAATGGAACTTTTAATATTGAAAACTTCAGTTATGCATATAAATTTGTCGTCATACACAGTGAGGGTCTGTACATTAAAAAATAGTTCTTTTTAGTGATAAGAGCCAAGATAGGTTCTCTCTTTTTTCTTTCCTCTGTCCTAAACTTCACAGAAGGAATTCAATGAAGAAGAGATCATCTCTCCCTGCAGTTTGTTACTCCTTTACTTCTCAGTTGCGTTTCACAGCTTCTCAACAAACCAATGCTTTCTGCAGTTTGTTTAGTGCCACTTCTGCCTAATCTCTTTTATGTCACCCTGTTTTCCGATCTGCTCACCTTCTTCCATCATTGTGTTTTAATGTTAAATGTATTGAATGAGGATAGGAGTACAACTCACTGTCCAAGACCAGCTCATCCTGAAATTATCACGTTTTTGGTCTTTTTTCTATTAATGATTTTTCTATATCTAAAGTATTATCATCATCTCCTGAAATTCCTTTTTTTTTTTTTTTTTAATTTTGCAACAAAAATATTTTCAGATTTGGGTTTCATAAAATTTCAGTTTTCCTCTGCAATTATAGAAGCCCTGATACTTATTAAAACGTTGTCAAAATTGTCATTATACTTCCTATAACCATGTCAAATGGCTAACCCAATGGTCTGAGTTTACTTACTGGCAGTCTTTAAAACAAAACAAAAAATAAACAGTAAAAGTAAAGCAAGAGAAAGAGAAAAAAAAAGGGGGGCAAGGAACAACACCTTATTTGTTTTATTGTTCTCTTCAATGGGAATTGCATAATATGGTTAGATTAATTTCCTATCCTGACATAAAAATGAGATAAGTAATAATGTAGAACCATCCTATCTACTGACTTCATTCTTTTTTTAAACCATAAAAAATGGTATGAAATTAAATGTGTGATAAAAATTAAAATGCACAAGTAAAAACATCACTGACGAGCATTTAATGATGTCACAAGCGGTTGTGCTCTAAGGACAGCTTTAAAAGTTGCAAGACCAAGATGCATTTTAATTAAGGCAACGATATCTGTAAAAAGAAGGGACTGCAAAGCTGAAATGGTCTGTAAAAGTATTGTGTAAAATATTGAGATCTTACATGACTTGCAGCTACCATACTGCATGGTTTTGCGTTTTCCTTCGCTTTGCCTGAAGCACCAATCCCCTCTCCATACAGTCAGTCTCTCCATTGTGTCTTTTCACAAACCTACAGCTGTCTAAGGAGGACCTTCTTTTCTCTGGTCTCATCTCCATTTTGGCTTGTGTCCTCATTTAATTATAATAATCATAAATTACCATAATTTAGTCATTATGATCACAGTAAGGAAAATAATAATAGTGATTCCCAAGTATTTAAAAAGATTCTATTTGCCTTACTGTTTTAAAAGAGCAAGGAGATGGGTAAGTATCCCAAGATGAAGTACAGGAAAGATATTTAGAAGCAGCAGAACTTGGCACAAGTATCAGACATTGTCTGGCTTATATCACTAAGAGTTCTGCAGATTGCTAAGATTTCTTTCAGATTTCTGTGTGTGCTGTTTACATGCTGTTGGGCAAAAACATTAAAATAATTGCTGTAGTTCGAGGGGTGCAGATGTCACCCAAGAAGATTGTTTCCTGACCCTTGCATGTCTGGTTGCATTGTGAAGTACCCAATGTGTATTTCAGTACTCGAGCAGATGCTGAGAGGTGACTCTGTCACAGGCAGCTGTAAAGCAGCAGGCCTTAAAATGCATCAGCCTGACCTCCATGAAGCTGCATTAATTGAAGTCAGTACACTCTAAACTGGCAAAAACAGAATGATGTTAATTAAATTCCAAGGTTAAAAATGTATGAGTCGGCATAACAGTTATCATTAAAATCTGATGAAGACAACAGTCTCAGTGTTTTGAGACTACCAAACAGTTTGGGCTGCACTGTTAAAATTAGATTTGTAAAGACCCCACAAGTTTCTGTAGCCTTGTGTATTGTAGGAGTTAAAAATTTGTATGATGACACTAAGCATAAAGATTAGAAGTAGAAAATGTGTTAGTAATGCTTCATAAATTTTGACCCCACAAAGTTCTACATTTCTCCTAAGTCACTAAAGTGCTGCCTACCACTGTGCTAAAAGTATTAGCACAAATGACAAATAATTTATCTGGTATAAAAAAACCCATAAAAACAAAATTCTGAGCTGTATTTGTCATGGATAAATGTGTTCTTTGGGTGTAGCAGAAATGTCTAATACTCGTTACATCTTCCTGCTTAGTATTTCTCACTCATTATGTCCATAGTCAGTTTTTAAAGGTATGCTGTATCATTTACATGTGAGGTTTTTTTCTCCACAGTACCTGCTGTAAATCAGTGCTATCCAACCTGTGATCCATTTGAGTATGGCAGTTCTGTTTATACTATTGTTTTGATAAGAGCTATGTTGATACTTTTTCATGTGGTTAAAAGAGGTTATGCTGGATTTATGGATGTGTAAGATGAGGATATGGTTATAAGTGAGAAGGGAGTTGGAGCTAGACTTGTCAGAGAGGCAGAAAGGGACTAACAAGTTGCTGCAGCAATGAGGCACAAAGAAATGGAGTCATGTGTCCAGTAAGAGACATAGTCAGGTGAACATCTAGTTTCAAAGGTCCCCAAAATGTTTAGGCTTTTAAGGATGGTTTCAAGCTTCAGTAACAGTTTTATTTGGTGGGGAGGCCTAAAGGAGAGCAAACAAAATCCTTTTGAGTTGGATCAAAAGGAAACTGGTTTGAACAGAACACCTCCTGTGACCACTGCAGAATCCAAAGGTAGAAATAACTGTGTTTCTGGAAACTGCACGGCAGAAATAAAAATGATAAGGAATTTTCTTCATGCTTTGGGTTGAGAAAAGTGGCAGCATATTTAGTTGTAGGAAGAACATTGTGATGAATACAGAATACAGAAAGGTTCGAAAACATAACCAGTTACTGCTTCTTTTCCTTACCCTACAGAGTTTCTAGGACTTAAGCATAAAATTTGGTATGTGAAAGAGGCTGAGAGTTGGTTGAGAGCCAGCTTCTGATCTTTAAGTCAGTTTGTAAGAATTTGGGAAGAATAAGGTGGAGATCGAAGGTTAAAAAGGGCCATTTGACTTGGCTCCTGTGTTCTTTATTTCTTCCAAGGAGAATATGCTACACATAATTTCTGAATATTTTTAAGTAGCAATAGTACAATCCAGCTTGAGAGAAATTGAGGGGTTTTGGTTTTTTTTTCCATAAAGGAGTATTGGACAACTATTTTAGCACCAAACTTGAAAAGGGCATCATGTTTCCTGGATAAAAACAATTAAGTGATTCAGGGGTGAAAGAACTGTTCAAGTTTTCTACAGCTTGCCCCCATTTGGGGACATTTCTGTCAAGTAGTATTTACATTTATGCCATGGTTTTTTTTCATTCTTATCAAACTTTCCCAGCAACTTGACATATCTATGTATGTTGTTCTGGGGACAGTAGGAGTATGTTCATTATCTACCAGGACTTTGTTTCTTCAGAAATCATGTAGAGGACTCATGATTGCATGTGACAGTGCCATCTGGGGAAGTTAAGGAAGATTGTTGTATTGACTGTCCCATAAAAACATGGTTGAAATGGTAACGTGTCTCTAGAAATTCAGTTTTTCCTTACGCAGAAAGTACTTTTCTTATAAATACCAATAAAAAGTACAGGGCCAAGTATCATTTCAGATGCAGCTCTATTTCAATTGCTGCTAAAAAAAATTATGGAAAGAAGAAAAAAAAAATAAAAAGAAAAACAGACAAAAACGAATACTTACTAGATTTCTTCCTCAAAGCCTAAGAAGTGGGGGTGGGGGTGGTGGTGTATGTTCAGTTTTCAAGTTGTATCAATATCCTCACTTTATAGAATCATAGGATTCTTTAGTTTGGAAAGACCTTTAAGGTCATCAAGCCCTTAACCCAGCACTGCTAAGTCACCACTAAACTATGTGCCTACGTGCCACATCTATACATCTTTACCTCCAGGCATGGTGACTCAAATGCTCCCCTGGGCAGCCTGTTATGATGCTTGACCACCTTTCAATGAAGAACTTCTCTCAAATATCCACTGTAAATCTTTCCTGGCATAACTTGAGGCCATTTCTTCTTGTCCCATCTCTTGTTACTTGGAAGAAGAGGCCAACCCCCACCTGGCTACAATCTCCTCTTAGGCAGTTGTAGAGAGCAATAAGGTCTCCCCTGAGCCTGCTTTTCTCCAGAAAAGAAACCCAGTTCCCTCAGCCACTCCTCATAAGACTCATGGTGCCCCAGACCCTTCACCAGCTCTGTTGCCCTTCTTTGGACACTCACCAGCCCCTCAATGTCCTTCTTGTAGTGAGGAGCCTAAAACTGAACACAGGATTTGAGATGTGGCCTCAGCAGTGCCGAGTACAGAGGGAAAATCCCTTCCCTGGTCCTGCTGGTCACACTACTGCTGATACAGGCCAGGATGCCATTGGCCTTCTTGTCTGCTTTGGCACACTGCTAGTCTGGAGTTAAACCATGATATAATGATCAAATTAAAGGGTTGTTGTTTCCCTCAGCTTTCACAGAATGAACTACAATGGACATTTGTCCTTTGGGCAGTCAGAGCACAGCATGCTTTGACTCTCTTCTGATAAATACTGGTACTGTGCATATAATTTTTTTCTGCAGCCTGTAAGGGCATATTAGACTTTCAGCCATTTTAAATAATATTTTTTGTGGTAACGTGTATGCTATGACCCAGAAGTTAGTTTAATTAGCCTTTGTCCAGCAGGTTCATTCAAAGCTAAAATTATGGCATGATCCAGTACACTTAAACCAAGTGCACACAAATGGCTTTATAATCAGATAATTAATTGAGGACTCTTAGGGATATTAAGTGAAATAGGTGCACAGAAAGCACAGGCAAATGCCAGAGAAGAGTCTGTGATCAGCATTCTGAATGGTTTTTTTATGAGTTTTCCATTAACTCAAAGTAAACTTGATTGCATAGGGAAGCACTCAAGTTTGATACCATACTGTACAAGAGGGAAGTCCACTAAATAAACTGGGCTTGGTGAGCCTGTGGAAGATTGACAATAAGTTTTCAAGACATCAAAACAATGGTGTATAGATATGGGACTGCTGTCCTCCTTGAAGAGAAATGTGCTTTTCTATGCACACACTTGGAAAGCATTTGAGTACAAAGCCACTGCACTGAAGACAATAGCCAGAGGGAAATTCCATACATGGTGTGATCCCAGCCATTAAGTACTGGGATTCTGTTGTCATGTTAGAGATGTTTACTTTCTTGGGACACTTCCCAAGGCTTACGGCTGCAAAGAAAGTAATTGATTTTGTATGGATGTCAAAAATAATTGAGCTTTGACAAAATTTCTTCAAAGGATTTAGAACTACAAGAATTTTATTTCTTTTTTGAAACAGAGAGCAGTGCAAGGATTTTGTGAACTCATTAATAGTATGTGTCACATATTGTATCTTGCAAGTTCTTGCTCATTGTATCTTGCAAGTTCTTACTATTGTCAGGTGGGTTTACTGCTTTATGTTTAAAAAATCAACTGAGATCAATCCAATTATGCATTATCCCTCAGGCTTAAATAAATATTTGTCAGGATTAAAGAGAAAAGCTGACCTTTGCACAGAGGAAAAAAATGCCATTCATTTTTAATTATTAAGTCAGAGTAACACAAATTTTTGTCTGCAAGTATTAATATGATCTTCTGGAAATCACATAGTACAATTTAATTCATAAATCTGGCAGTTCTTAAGCAGAAAACCTTTTAAATTCTATAAATAAATAATTTAATTAATGGATAACTGACTTAATTCCACTTTCCTGTGAAGAAAGTACTATTAAAAGAGAGGACATTTGGGCAGCTGATTAAATTCTTGACTGTAACAGCTTTCATGCCTAATTTTGGCACATTTCTGATTGTCTGTACATCATTCCTTTTCCTTAGCTAAAAATCAGCTTCCCTGATCTCCTGCCATGCCATCAGGAGACAGCAATGCTTATAAATGAAAAATGGCATAAAAAGAAATAAATAAACAAGGTAGTTTTGACCTGGATTTCCCTACTCTGATTTACAACACAGCTGCAGAAATGCTTGTGCTAGCATGACAGGAACAAGATCAAGTGGTGGGGTGAAAGGGTGGGCAAATTGCTTCTTTTGGAGCTACCAGCTTCAAGTGTTTATGAAACATCATCTTTAATGGATCTGAGGCCCCCTGTACACACAAAGAAGAGTTGCAGCCTGTTTTAATCATACATGAGCAGTTCTAGCTGAAAGGGAAAGCTCACCATGTCTTCAAAACAAGCAAGGTTTTAACTCACCTGAAAAAATACAATTGCTTTAGCTGTTTCCCATCACAGCCATACAACTCAAGCTTAAATATGCTTAATAGTAATGCAAACCCTTCACAAGTGCCTATCAATTTCCAGATTTGGAAGCTTTTTTTTTTCCTTTTTTTTTCCTTCTCTAAGAATCAAAAGGTAATTGAGTATTTCTAATTGTGAAAATCCTGCAATCTGTGTGGTCAGGTGTTCAATCTATGAAACACTACTCAGACAGAAACAACATTGACAATCAAGTGTAAGAACTATTCATCTTGGTAAATCCTTCCAGGCTTATCATGTCAGTGATTTTAGAGAATTGTTTCAGATCATTTTAATACAGTCTGACCTGTTCCCTCATCCTTGTTTGAAAATAACACCCTTTCCAGGGTTGATGTCTCTGCCTGCAGGTTGTCACTTCTGAGGATATAGCAAAGTTCAATAGTTACCATGAAGGAAAGCTGGAGTTACCTTTATACAATTAATTCTCTGTGTTACTTAACTGACAGCAGGTAATACCATTAAAAATGGTAGTATTATAATAGTTCATTCACAAGGAAAAAATATAAAACAAGTAAACACTACTGTAAATTTATTGTAAAATATGCACGATTTAGAAGAGACAAATAATTCAATAATGGTTTAATTGGATAGGAATTTAGAAGTTCATTTAACTAGTACTACTTTATTAAGTTATTGAATTTTCACATTAACTTGTTCTGTTATCTCACACTTTCTTCTGTCTCTGTGACCTCAATCAAAATGGAGTGGAAGTCTTTCTTTGCTTCTAAAGCATTCCAAGTGAAATCCTCAGGGTGCTGGATCTCTTTTGCCATGATCCCAGTATGAAGAGTTGTCTTTTAACTGCCCCACTCCAGCGTGTTAAGGTGTGGCAAGCTGGGTGTTGAGAAGTTTGAGAACAACTCTTGTTGTTAAGACAGCTGCAATGTGTTACTCACGCTGTAGTAATGGCAAACTGGGAGGGACTTAGGAAATCCGTCAGACAGGAATCCAGCTCTCCACACTGGAGAGCTGCATGGAAAGTCTGAATGTGAGATCAGGCACTTGTACCTTATCTTGCTCTGAGTTCTACAGCAGATTCAAATGTGGTCTGACAAGGCATCAGTACTTTGCTTTGCAATATTTAAAACAATGGTGTGCCTTACAAAAGCTCTCTTAACTATTCTGTATTTCTCTGGTCTGAAAATGGGACGTATAAAGATGCATAATTGGTTTGCTTTGCTTCCAGACTTTATTAAAATGTATTGACTTTCCTATATCATTTCGTACAGAATGTGTGCGGTACTTTCTTTTTATGAGGAGAAAAACTAGTCTCACTTTTCTTACTGTTTTGGAGGGGGAATTGGTGTCTACCTCTGTAGGCAGTTATTGACAAAATAATTGTATTCTCCCTTAAGAGAAAAAATATTCTGTGCCCATATCTCATAGCTGAAGAAGCTGTAACTTGTCTCATCCTTGGATTTTGAAAGAAAATGAGAATAAATATAATTAATTAATTGAACTTCTTACTTTTTAAATGGGTAGGTACATTCGGAAGATCAAGAAAGATTTTATAGGAACATGTGCACCTAACAGTGTTTCTCATTTACTAACTCCAGGCTTGAGTACATGTAATCTCAGCTTGGTTACATGTGGAAAAAATGGATTTTTCTCCTATAAATTCTGGAATTGATACCGCTCTGTATTAAGCAGGGCAGAAAATCCAACATAACTGGGAATAATGTAAAAAGATCTACTGGTGTAGATGGCTGTTTCCATTTATTTTTTTAAGTGAGTCCTGAAGTATTTGTGGCAAGAGATGTAACTGTAAGCTGAACAGTGCCAGACACTTGTATGAATATTACAATTCAGTGATCTAGATGGATAAACACTTTAAATTTGTAGAAGGGTTCCTGGTACAGCTTTAGGCTGAGATGACCAACCATATGAAACAGTTCCCAGACATGGTTTGGGAGGTACCCAGGACCAAGACTATTCCTGTTATGCAGTTTGAGAGTTGTTGTGATGGTTTGAGAGGTTAAAAAAAACTTAACATAGTTATCACCAATCCTTAGCTGACCTGATGGCAAAATTTGGCAGCATTTCGTTAGTATAGACCCAGACTGTGAGCTGTATGTCACACTGAGCCTTGTTTCACAGGCTACCTGGTTTTACCTAGCCACAGCCTAAGCTCCTGTACAGCACACCAGTGCCATGCTAAACCAACACATGTCCCTAGGTGCTTGAAGCTCCACCTAAGGCCCCACTTTCAGCTGTAAAGTGAAGGCAGACTTGGATCTGCTCATGCTTTTGTCACACCTCGGGTGCAGACCACTGGGACTACCTTCCCATTCCAGATTTCTGCAATCATGGCAACTCTGGTAATAACTGAAAACCAGATGGGGAGGATTGGGGAAAACTCTAACAGGAAATGTGCTAGCCATAGTCTGTGCATCAGTGGGAGTAATGCATATAAACTTCCATGGCTCCATCTTCTTCTTTTTCAGTTCTGTCAGTCTATTACCATGAACTCAAATGCAGATTTGCAGCTGAATAGCATTAGAATTGGCACAATTCTGATCGTAGGTGTAGCAGCATATAGATATTTGATATCCAAGTTCAGTTTGCCCTGGAATTGGAACATTCCTACCATTTTAGACATGGAAGAGGAAATCCCTGAGTAAAGTTGTGTGATCTCTATTATGTAAAGTGTTTTATTAAATGTTAGGAACTATCTCTTTGGCTCCTAAAAGCACTCTTTTATTCCCCTGAATGTGAACTTTTCTGCAATCCTTTTACTATGCTGTTGGAACATGTAATAGTTATTAATCAACGCATTCACCCAATATCCTAATCAAATAGAATTAAATATAAACAATTTGGGTTTCAAGAGCAGGAATTTAGCAGCAGAGATCACATGATTTATTGAAAGTGACAGAATCTGTGGAAGTACCAAAGCAGAAGCCAGCACAAACTATTGTTAGGTGCAGTAGACAGATATACAATTACACATATATTATAAATCAACTTTCTAGTCTGGAAGGATTACTAATATTTAATAAAATTGCAACTGTTATTTCAACTGGAAGTCTTGTAACAGTTACAAATACAGATACCTCAGTTCCTTTCTGTAATATGTCTGGTGTGGTGGTTTGTTGCAGTCAAATACAGGGGTGTGTCTGTTCTCTCAGACTTTAATGTATAAGCCCATAGCAAATCATGGATAACAGGACTGGAAGGATCCTCATGAAACCATCTTGTCTGTTTCCCACTTCAAGACAAGGATGCTTGTGTGCTTGTCCCTGCTGAGAGATGTTAGGCTAACTTGCCAGTGTGGTGCTCCCAGAATTACTTATGCTTGCTTATTCTCTACTTGCTTCCCATTTCAATATTTCCCATTTCCCATTCAATACTTCTAGACTGAATTTACTCTGATGCACTTTAAATACATTCCTTCTTCTCTTATGCACCATGGGTAAAAGGAAAGAGCATTGTCTTCCAATATTAGTTTCAAATAATATACTCTTTCCTCATGTTTCCTAGGCCCCTAACTGTTCTCTTTTATGTTTTCTGGAGCCACTCCAGTTGGCAGATATTCAGTGGTCACAATGAGTGGTGCCCAAGAGTGAGCACAGCATTTTTGCCTCACATTGTGTCAATGCTGAAGGCAGCTTATGAATTTCTTCTCCCTATTTTAAAGACTAACATTTATACAAATCTTATATGCTTATATTTTTTCACCACTATAATGATTCTCTTTTCATAATAATTTAATCCTTTTTACTTACATTCAGCTTCTGATCTACTAGGAATCAAGGAATTGCTTTAAGGAACTACCAGATGAAGGAAAATGTTTCCCATCCAGTCTTCATACAACTGCTTATTTGCCCCTCAGTGCTGGAGGCTTCCTTTTGTTGAGTGAAATCCCTTTTTCTTCAGATCATCTCTCCAATTTGACCAGATAATTTTGAATTCCAAGCCTATAGTTATATAATTTTTTTTGCATTTTTAGGCCCCTGTCATGTAAAACTTATATGATCTGGTTTTGAGTAAACACTATGATCTTTTCCAGATCATAATGGAAAAAAATACAGCAAATTCTGGACAGATTGTGTCAAATCCACATATGATACCTCTTTCTATTTTAGAAAGTGAATGATTGGCAGTGAAGAAAAAAAAATGAAGTTATTCTATGTATAATTTTCAGTGGCTAAAAAAAAGTAGGCAAAGTGAGATACACATTAGTAAAAGGTGTGTGTTTCAAGTTCAGTTTGTTTAACCTCCTTTAACTTAAACAAACTGTTCTGTATGAATTTGAAAGGTGTGATAGGAATGAATGACAAGTATCTGGCTCTGAAATTCAGTATTTGTTAGTTAAATGTTCATATATAGCCTGAGTTTGTCATTCCTCCCTGATAGGACAATTGCATTTTTTAATATTTGCATTGCAGTTCCTTTCTGAGGCCTGATTTTAGGCTATAGAAGTAGTATATTGAAAACTGGGGGGAAATAAGGAGGTAGTGGGACTTCTTTTTGGTCTCTAGAATCAGGAACCATGTACAGACCACCAAGTCATCCGAAAACTTTAAAGCTACACAGAGGAGCTTAGATAGAATAAAGGTAGTGTTTTATTAATTAGTCAAGTGAAAGTCTAATTTCCCCTGCTAAGCACTTTTTAGGTTGTTCCAGTATTATCCTGGAGTCAATTTTGGTCAAAGGAAGACCTTGTGAATTTCTCGTCTTGAAAACAAGCAAATGATACCATGGAGAACCAAATAACCCTGATGTAGGTTTTAACATGATGAAAAGCCAAAGATCTCTTAAAGTATTTGTTCCTTTAGCCCAAGACTCCATTACTACCAAAGCTAATTATGTGTTGTGGTATGTGTTCAGTCTGAGACAGGATCAGAGCAGTTTAATCATTCTTCTGATAGACTTGTTGAACTCTTAAATCTGTGGTTCCTTCTGCAGACTGGACAAACTGATTGAGAGAGTGGGGAGGCTTTTTTCTTCAGCTAGCAGCTACCAGATACCAAAGAATGTCAGATTTTGTTCATTTCCTAAAGCTATGAGGAAGCATCTGAGGACAACAAATTCTGTCACATATTTACAAGCTCACAAACAAAGAAATCCCTGGTTTTCTCTGTAAAGACAGCAACTGTATATTTTTATACACATAAATAGAGCTGTGAGTATACTCACTGATGGCTTTATCTGATTGCTGTCTTTAGCATATATCTAAAAAAATGCCATGAATATCTGGCATTAAAAGACAGTAGTTAAAATGCCTTTTGATATTTATATATAGAGATAAATATGGCACTCTCAGTTGTAGAATATCCTACTCCTGTTTTCCCTGCACCACATACTTTTCACCTGCATTCAGTCAGTTGTGGAGAGATTCCATTTAAATTCAGGGGAAAGATCTGGAAGATGATGTGCTGGAGGAAGCCTGCACAACTTTCCCAGCTGCAGAGGAGCCACTGAGGACTTGTGTACGGTAGGAAGGATTTGTATTTAATGTAGTGGCTCATGGGGGTTCCAGATGATGACTCTTCTGATCTGCAAATTAGTTTTCTAATGTAAAAACTTGCCTGAGGAAAGGTCTCCTAAAACTGGGAGGAATCAGGAGATTACAGACCAAGGGGTTGTTCTGTCCCACTGAGCTCTGAAAGGAGCATGTAGCAGCTCCTGGACCACCACTTGCTGCCGTAGCGTGTTTTTCTACTGTAAACTGGAAGAAACAGGAGCTGTTTTTTCACTGGCAACTTAAAAAGGTTTGGTTTTGCTTTTAGTCAGATGCAATTACAGTAGTTGTGAAATGTCTTATGCAGCCTTCTGGGAAGATAAGCAACTTTAAATCTTCAATCTGTAAACCTTACAGATTTTTTTAGGCTGACCAAGCATAAAGCAAATTACTCATGCAAGGGAAGTTGTCGGATACCTATACAGACGTGATTCATGATGTATTTTTGTCTAATGTGGTTTTATGAAGAAAATGTCTTCACTTTCCTTAGCCATCTATTCCAGTGCTTTATGTGAGAAAGTTTTTGCTACCATCTAATGTTAATCTACATTGCTGCAAGGAGTTAGGCCTATTTTTTTCTATCATGTCTACCATGAATTTGAGATGGTCTTTTCTTTACAAACAGCTTTTTATGTACCTAGAGACTTGTCACTCCCTTCTGTGCAGATGTCTAATGCAGCTCACAACCTCTTCAAACAATCTCCACATGTCTGAAACTTTGCCAAATTCTGGAAGGACTTCTAGCTCAACTCTGTTGGTGACTGGTGAACAACTTCTCATACGTGTCTGTGCTTGGGATTCACTCTTCCCAGTGCTTCACTTTCCCCACACACTACCATAACGTACCTATGAGTGATAAAGCCTTCCATTTGAATAGGTCTTGCATAATTTCTTTTATGAACTATTGAACCATAAAAGGACTTGTACATATTGGGTGCTGAATCTCAATCTTTTCTAAGTGCAAGCACATTCTTCTTGTGTTCCAGGCCAATATCTGTTAGGAAGATGATTTTTAACTTTAGCATCTGTGGATTTATCAACCCTTTTCCAGAAAGAATTCATCTGGAAAAAAGACAGTGTGAAACATTAAGTTTTCACGAGAATATAATATTTCAAAATATCACCAAAGAAAAAATTCTTGCATTACTATAATGTCTTCCCAGCCAGAAGTGTAGCTCACTTCTCTTCTGACATATGAGGTTTTACAAGCTCTCTCTTCATTTTCATCCAATGGTGTTGAAGTTCTGAATGATAAATCCAGCTTATTGGAGTACTGAAGGACTTTGAGCATTCAGTAACACTGAAGGTTCCTTGCCTGTGTTTGAACCTCTCCTTGAGACCTAAATGATCAGAAAAAACTAAACCCAAGTGTGCTATGGAAACAGTAATGGCAATTTCATAGTTTCATTTGAGCACAAATCAGAACAAATAACTGTTTCCTTAATGTTCTATGAAAATAGAAAAGGTTTCCCCCTTAATGCTGCACTTTCATTAAGACTCTGTGTTTTTGCGAATTTGCACAAGCAGAGGCATGAACCTTCAGTTCACTGCAACAGCAGAGAAAAATCTTCTCTTTAGCAAGAAATTGTTACAAATAGTTAAATCTTTATAGATGATAGAACTAGCTGGGGCAGAAGTGACAGTAGTCTGTGAGTCTCTAATTTTGTCCCCAAACAACTACAACTTGCAAGCTAAAGATAATACAAAAAAAAAATACTTGGGGTGAGAAATTATTGGAAAAAATCCTGCATTTCCCACAGCACTGCATGCATAACTCTTTCAACAAGCAAGTCTCTAGGAGGCTTTTATGGATGAGACTTTTTTTAAATTGCCAGATAACTTTGAACTGAATTTTCACTTTGATTTGAGGAATATTTTCACTTTGATTTGTGCTGTAATACGCATTAGAGGAAAGTGAGCTGTATCAAAATTTCATATTATACTTGTAATGTTTACAAGCAAAATGAGCAAAATCAAAAGTGCAGCCAATCAATGTTTGCTGCAGTTAATCTGTCTACATGACACATATGGGAAAAGTTAATTCCAGAGTCTTGGTGGTACTTTCAAGATGTGATGGCATTTGAAATGCAGTTTAGATGTTCACTTTAATTTGAAATATTTTTAAGGGGCTTTTTGGGGGGAATGGGGAGGAATAATTTTGAGTAAAGGCTGTGATTTTTGAACTGAGTTTTAGCAACCAGTTTCTCCTTCAGTGCCACTATTTGAAACAAATGCTGCTTTGAAAACAGAGAACACTTGGAAGCAAGTCCAAGACACACAGGTAGTGGCAGAAGTAAAGCCAGCAGTCTTCTTCAGTACTGATGTCGTATGCTATGTTACTAATTCTGATGATTTGCAATAACACTGCGAACCTGAATTCGCACTGTGAGTCACCTGACATGCCACTTCTGTCCCCATGCCCACCTACCACCCACTGGTACAGTTTGTGAGTTAACTATATTTTCTTGGTTCAATTCTGTTCTAAGAATTGCTTACATAAGAATGACAGCTTCAACTGATTATGGGTTTGGGAGCTTTTTCATGCTTTCTGTCTTCAGTTACTATGATATTGTTTGGTTTACTCTTGACTTTGCTGACAGATTTTTGTTTATGAAGAACATATCTTTTGAAATGAGATCAGTAATCAGTCAGTCAACTTAAGAAGCTGTCTGTTTAATCGGTGTCTGTTTACTCCTGTATGGAGCAGGAATGAGAGGCCTTCTTACATAGACCAGGATGATTTTAAGTGTGAGGTATCAGGTTTGTTGTGGATGAAATGTATACTGTGAAACAAGCTGAAATTAAAAAAAAAAACCAAAATCAAAAAACACTGAGACACGGGCAGAGAACTGTCGGCAATTCAGCAAAGGCAAATGTGGGGTCCTGTACCTGGGAAGGAATAACTGCAGGCACCAGTTCAGGCTGGGGCTGAGCTGCTGGAAAGCAGCTTGTGGAGAAGGACATGGGGGTCCTGGTAGACACCAAGCTGTCCATGAGCCAGCAGTGTGACTTTGTGGCCAAAAGGCCAATGGTGTCCTGAGGTGCATTAGGAAGAGCATTCCAGCAGGGTGAGGGAGATGATCCTGCCCCTTTACTCAGTTCTGGTGAGTCCTCAGGTAGATTGTGAGATGTAGAACTGTGTCCAGTTCTGGGCTCCTCAGGACAAGAGAGACATGAAGCTTGTGGAATGGATCCAGTGGAGGGCAGCAAAGACAATTAAGGACCTGGGGCATCTCTTATGAGGACGGCTGAGGGACCTGAGCCTGTTTAGGCTTGAGAAGGAACTGAGAGGGGACCTCATCAATGTCAGTATCTGAAGGGAGAGTGCTAAAGGATGGAGCCAGGCTCTGCTCAGTGGGCAGAAACTGATGCACAGGAAGTCCACCTGAACTTGAGGGAGAACTTTGCTGTGTGGGTGACTGAGCACCAGAACAGATTGTCCAGGGAGGTTGTGGAGTCTCCCTCACTGGAGTTGTTCAAGAACCATCGGGAGATAATCCTGTGCCATGAGCTCTGGAATGACCCTGCTTGAGCAGGGAGGCTGGACCAGATGACCCCCTGTGGTCCCTGCCAGCATTGCCCATTCTGTGATTCTCTGGTTCTGTAATGGCCAAGATGTAGTTTAAGCTGTTCATTGCCATTGGCCGCTGTTGCTGCCTCGCTTCTGTGATTAAATAATCAGCATTCATGCATTGTATTGTACCATCACCTAGCTGATCATTGTCCGCCATATTCCACCAAAGTGACATTTTTGCATTAGATGCATTAGATTTTGCAAATCTCTCTAGCTGAGCTTGAATATCTGCTTATTACTTAGTTCTAGTTGCACTGTGTTTTACTCTGAAAAGAGGGGTATATTCTTCTTGGACTTATGAGAAACTTTACTATATATTATTTTTTCATTGTAGTCATTCAGACCCCAAGGGTCTGAGCTTTTGAGTTCATGGGGAGAGTACAAAACTGAAAACATCGACTTCAAAGTTTCCAGCTTTCAGGTATTTATCATCTTTGTATAAATCATATCAATCCATTAATGAATTTCAATACATTGCTTTTAAAGATTTCACATAAGAGTTATGAGCTAAAGCAGGTGACTTTCTCATGGATTTGGATTTATTTGTATATACTTCATGGGGTCACAATGTCTGTGCTGTTAGTTTTTGTAGGAATTTGCACAGCCAGTTCCTTTAATAGGCTTTGTGTCTATATGTTGAGCAGGAAGAATCAGGAAGAATATTTTAAGAGAGTGATGTCCAGAAAATCTCTTTGACAGTAATATATAACTATCATTTTCTTATTTCATTGTGTTCTCTATTGCCGATCTTGCATCAGTAGCACAAAGTACTTGGTTTTAGAGTGGTCTATTACAGATGAAAAGGATGAACCAAACTGAATGGCTAGCAAAATAAAATTTATGTTAAGTCTGAGCTGACTCAGTATTTCCTGTTGTCTGTATACAATCCTGTTGTCTGAGATTCTGAGCTGCTGCCACTTGATGGCTTCCATAATGTTCCTTGTGCATCTCAAAGTTTCTTTAAAAGCACAGACTTTACTGTTACAGAAAAGTCAGATTCTTAGCTAAATAGCAAGCAGTAAAACGGGGGAAAGGGCTACCAGAAACCTTATCCAAGCTAATTTATTTGTTTGTTTACAACTCAAAGTGTTGAAAACACCATGACAAACTTCTAAGTACTGCTGTGGATCATAGACTTAAAGGACCAAGGAGTGCAAATGGCTACTAGAATAACCAGTTATTGCACTGTTATTTCTTGTCACAGTGTAGTCTAATCAGTGCCATGTAAAACAATTTAGAAAAAAAAAAGTCATAGTTGTCGAGAACATAACTGTAAGACTGTTTTCTTGTGTGTGGTTGTGATGCCTTCATCTGTTCACACTTGGTAGCTGTGAAAAGCCAAGGCAGTTATGAATGATTGAACTGTATTTATTGTATTGCAATTCAGCAGAATTGCTTCTCAAAACAAAACCAGCCCAGCAAATAAGTTGGTAGAGATTCTTTGGCTCATATCTGAAGAATACATTAATAAATAATACACTGGGGGGAGGTGGGGGCTAAACCAGGATGAAAATGTAAGGTATTCCATATTGCAGGAAATAATCTCCCCAGGGGCGAGTATGATAATTATTAAACATCCTCTATGGCTGAATTATCCCTCCCGAGGGTAAAGCCCTTTAAGATAGATGAAGACACAAAGACTCTGTCAGCATCCTTTTTAGATACTTGGAGAGTGCTTTCTCTGTCCCTGTTGAGGCATTTAATGACTGTAGTGTTTATGTGTATGCATGTCTGCACAGTTAGGGAGTGCTGCTATTGAATGGCATTCCAAAGAACCAGCATACAGCCCTCTGCTTCTGGTAGGAAACTTCTGTTTAAGGGATTTATGTAATATCCCTTCATTATCTAGGGCAGGCTACAAGTGCCTGTTTGCATGCCTTTGGCAGGAACTGCTCAGATCTGTCTCCTGGAGTTACATACTTTCTTGAAAACAATAGGAAAGGCCAAGACCTTTCTTTTAAAGTATGGTAAATGGGGGAGTGAAAATGATGCCATTATACTTGCCAGAGGAAGGGAAATTTAGTGAGTTACAGTATGTAATACAGTTTCTCTATGGAAGTTTTTATTGCACAGACTTGTTGCATATTTTATTCTGCAATATTGGCAGCAGGGTGTGAAATAGAGAGCCTTTATCAGGCAAATCATATCTTTGCCACATAGCTGGATATAGCATGTGTAAGCTCACACACGTGCACGCAGATATGCACAGTGCTGGGAGCCTTGAAAAATGTGCTACTGGCTACTTAGGTGCTGCAAATATTTAGGTGGATTCCATGGACTGCAGTCTTAGACAGGGACACACATATTTTACAGAGAAGATTTGTGAGTCTCTTCTTAATATTTATTTTATACGAAGATCTTTTTATACATCGGTTGTCTAAAAGTGATAGTGGCTTGTTCAATTAATTATGTGTATGTTATCCACAGAAATATTTGAGAAGTATCCATATATTCAGTATTCTTTAGTCTGACAACAATGGATGTATCTTTTCAATCCTACCATCCAGTTTATAGTTCTCAAGCAATATTGTGGCCCATGCTATTAAAATTAATTTTTTCTTCAATAAGTACTTTTAAAGAATTATTTCTGTGCAGGTAAATCATTCTAAAATTCAAATAACTGTCATAAAAGCAATGAATTAAAAGACTTGCATTTTTTTTCAAAAACAGTACTCTCACAGTATCAAAATGGTTATAAGGCAATATTTCTCCCTTTCAAAGGCCTCTTGGCATGAGTCTGGTGAATTTCTTGAACACTCTATAAATATAACTTATGGCCAAGTGTGGTTTGCAGCTTTGAAAGCTAACTGAAGTGGATTTGTTGGACTGAGGTGTTAGTATTACATTTGTTTGGAGCCAAATGTTGTTGTCTATGGTTTTCAACAGTTTATATTTTTATTTATGGGAATGAGACTTCATGTTGTGCAAGGTGTTAGTCTGAAGCTTGCACTGATGAAGATCATTTCACTACACTTGAAGTCAGGAGTACTGAACACCAGATCTTTTCCACCACCCAGAGGGCAGTTGGACATTTTGAGGTTTTGTTTCCTTTTTGAAATCCTGATTCTTTGTTCTTAGGTTCATAACTCAAATATCTCCTAATTATCAGTAGCTGAATTCTTGACAGGAAACTGCAACCTTACCTTCACTTCTGTGTTGGGCAGCTCCCTCAAGAGACATCACATGGAGGGTTCGATGTTTCCTGTCTTCCCAGCAAGATAACAATTGTTTCCCTAGTGTAACTCAAAATTATGCTAAGTCTTTGCCTAGCATTTTTGCAGTGTCAACACAGGAAAGTTTAGAAGATCCCTTTCTTAACTACCACTAGTTATTTCAGTTCAAATTATGATGAGCAGTGTTGGTGAAGTTTGCCTTACTAAAAAATACTAAAACATTCCATAGAAAATTAGTAAAATCTGCTTGCTATTTCCTTAGCCAACAAAAAATATTGCTGGATATAAACTGCTGTCAGACTAGTTCTCCTACCACATCAACCCCTTTTTGTCACATCACTGATGGTATCAGAGAGTCACAAGAGAGTCATTGTTGACTCTGCTTTATTTGCCACAGCTTGTGTCACCTGCCTGCCCACCACTGGAAATGTACACCAGCCTGAATAGTGCTGGCTTTGGCTCTCCACTGCAGGACTCACTTGCCATGAGCTGTTTTAGTGACTCATCTCAATCTTACCTGGTACTGCCCTAATTCTAAAAAGCTGAATCCAAACTAACATACAAAAAATCTCTCTTTTCTAACCTTCTTCAGATAAACACACACAAACTGATCTGTGGCATACATCCTGTAACTCTGTACTAAAGGCATTTGTCCTCAGCTTTCTCCCCTGCAAGTCCTTCATTCCCTAACTTATCAAATACTTGCTTTGCATCTTTTTTCTGATTCTTCTCCTGACTTTGTTTTTGTCAGAATCAAAATAAGCCTATCACCCCAGTTGTCACTAGCCCCTGTGCTCTCAAACCTGAACAATTCTTTCTCATTGCTACTTCTGAGGATGTTGGTGACAGAAAGAGCACGTGTTCTCTCCTTGGCAGTATTGATAAATCTGTTGTTGGTAAGTCTGAAACATGTCTGTAGTGATAGGGTATCAGAAAGTTTCTCTCGGGCTTCTGCTGCCTTGAGTTCACTCCTCTGTCATAGACCAAAATCCCACTCATGGTGTGCACTGAGCATCTTCTTGTGCTGAAAGGCATAGTGCCTGAGGGAGACCATGGTGCGCCAGTAATGCAGTGGGTGACATATCCTCTTTGGCAGTTCAGCAACTAAGGCCCATGCTCATCTAGAAATACATAATCTTTTTATAGTGCTTAAAGAGCAGAGGAGTTCTGGTGTTTCTGAACTCTGCAATGGCTTGAGACACTTGGGTTCAGCAGGCCAGATACATCCAGTGTGATCCAAAAGCTGTACAGGAGTTGTGGTCATAGCATTAAGTCGACACAAGCACAATTCTGCTGTGCAGAAAAGGTGTCTGTTTTGGAGCTGGATAGTGTCAGGTCTGTTTGCAGAGTGGCCTAAGCAAATGCACACTAAGTCTCCCCTGTAGATACATAAACCTTCTGAGTGAATCTCAGGTTAAAAAGCCACTGTATTTTTAGGCCTTTCAGGTTAACTTCCAGTAGTTGGTCTTGAAGTCTGTCCTCTAGAATGAGAATGAACCAGGCTCTCTCCTTTTGATTCTCAGTACATTATTTTTCTTGGTTTTGCCCTTGAGTTTTTTTGATGAGCAATGAGGTCTTGACCAGTCAGCAGAATGGGATATAACCTCATGTATACTGCTGTATCTTCTGGCTTAGATTCAAAGGTGTTATTAGAAGGCAGGACTTCAGGCACTGTGGTTGATCTAGATTTATGGTACAGTGTATGAAAATCTGATCTGTTTTATTTTATTTAAGAGTCATAAAATTACAGGCATTAGCATTACTAACTTGAGAATATTTGAGTTTCTGTGATTTTTTGATAGAAATATCTGTACTCTCAATTATACATAGCAGTTTTCCCTTTCTCCTCTGAACCTCTCCCTTGAGTAATGTGCTGTAAATATTTCTTAAGCTGCTTGAGAAAACCAGTTTTTAATCTTGAGAAGCAATTCCTGTGGAGTTTAAGGAGAATATTCAACACTGAGTTAGTTACATGAATATAAATCTAGGTTAACTTTACTATTTTCTGTTACCTGCATTGTAATGATATAATCAAAGGCAAAAACATTTCTGAAACATTTTTGGAAGTCAATTTTAACCTCTCTCAGAACACTATTTTATACATAGTTGTTGGCACATAATCATGTTATACAATGCTCTGATAGGGACATCACAGATTTTCCCTAGCTTGCACACTATCTTCTTCCCCAATATTAAAATATATATGTGACTTACGCTAGAAAATATATTGAGAAATCCTACATGTCACAGATGGGTGTACATGTTGGAAAGGCACTTTACCTCATTCTTCCTTTTCATCCTACCTGAGAAACCTGGACATATTTAAAGCTGCCCTGGTGAGCTTTCCTTCAGCCTTCACACATTTTCCACATTGCTTGATTGTGTTTAATAACCATGAATGCTATGCAGTGTCATAAAGGCTGAACATCGTTTGCTCGGCCAGAACCCAGAATACATTTAACAACGTATTGAGAATGAAGTCATATCAATTCAAATGTTTAGCAGCTATGCATATTAAATGGCTGTTAGTAGAATCATCAAAATCAATACTTCATTTGTGTCTCAGGATGTGACTGCACCGGAGTTTCATTCATTCCTTGTCTAATTATCCCTAATCTGCTGCTCCACATGCTCAGCAAGTGAAGCAATTGAGATAATAAAGTTGTGTTAAGGCGACCCTGGCAATAATGCAAGTGTTTTGGATAATATAAGATTTTTTTTTTGTCTTGTTGCTTAGTAACAAAAATACTGCAAATAGGTTGCGTGAAAAAAATTGGGATTTTTTAGACAGGTATTCATATTTATAGCTCGTGATTAATGTTGCTGCTCAGTTTTGACAAGACACTGTGTTTAGGTTTTGAATCTGCAGTAAATAACTGAAAAAGCCACATGGCTTGAAATGTGTATAAGGCTAGAATTTTTGTATTTCTTCATTAAAATACCAAAGTAAGTGGCAAATAGGATTTTGTTCCAGAGCAAAATTATTGTAAATTATATATATGTATATATATATATGGTTTTTTCTTCCCTGTAGGGAACCCAAAGTGCAGTTTTAATAACTTCTGCTGGTATTTTCTGGTATTTTTTTAGGCTAGGCAGGAAATTGTCTAATTGGTGTGAATTCTGGCAAGAGAGGTCCATGGAGCATGAGATCATGATAGAGCAAGTGCATATGCATAACTTTCTATGCTCACATACTCACATACTGTGAGACCACCTTTAATTGTCCTTGGGTCCCTCATGCTGCATACAGAGTAGGCACAGGAGTTTGTAGTTTTGTGTACAAATGGATTTTTCTACTTGTTTGTTTGTATGATGGGAAAGGTTTATTCCACCCAGTGAAAAGCTCAAAAACGTACTGTTGGACCTCAGCAGCAGTTTCGTTGAGAAGAGCCCAGGACAGTGCTTCAGTAAGAGACTAGAGCAAGCAGTACTAATTTCAACAGAATAAAACAATTATTTACATAATAAGACTAATATTTTTTTAGAATACTACTAGCCTATTATATATGAGTTTATGTGTGCATTTTTTTTGCAGCCTTGGCCTTACAAGACAAAATCAATTTCTGAACTGTGGTACTGGCTTCTGTACTTAGTGGAATGGCCAATGGTAGAGCATATACCCCCTTGACTCATAAGAATTATTGCAGGGTATGTTTGTGTAAAATGTGAATGAGGAGGTAGAAATCTTTGTCTCGAGTTGTAGGAGGTTTGCTTTTGATTGACGTCGGAAAAATTACTTTACCTGAGATTTGAGAGTTTCAGACAATTTCCCATGCTTACATAGTGTTATGAAAAGCTTGTAGTGGATTTGTGAGTTTTTCCATTATAAATGTCTGGGCTGGAGGTCATTTTCAGCATGTGCAGTTCTTCTTGGGCCAGAAGTATGTCTAAATCATTTGCTGTTGCTACTCATCCCAAAGTAGCTTAGTGTAAGATATTTTCAAGTTGTTTCAGTAGCCTTAGAATTACAGAATCATCAAAGCTGGAAGAGGTCTTCAAGATCATTGAGGCCAACCACCAACTCAGCACCCCCATAATCACCCCTAAACCATGTCCCCAAATGCCAGACACCTCTTGAACACCTCCAGAGACAGTGACTCCACCATCTCCCAGGCAGCCTATTCCAATGCCAAACCACTGTTTCAGTGAAGATTTTTTTCCTAATATCTAATCTGAACCTCCCCTGATGCAACTTCAGGCCATTTCCTCTTGTCTTTCTCTTGAGACATGGCTGAAGAGAACAACCTCCTCTCAGTAGACAGCAGCAGGTCCCTCTCTAAACCTCCTCTAGGTCAAACAACCCCAGCTTCCTCAGCTGCTCCTCAGAGGACTTGTGCTCCAGACCCTTCACCAGCTCCATTGCCCTTCTCTGGACACACTCCAGCAGCCCAATGTCCTTTCTGAATGGAGGGGCCCAAAACTGAATACAGGATTTGAGGTGCAGCCTCACCAGTGCAAGTATAAAAGGACAATCACTGCCCTAGTCATGTTGGCCACGTGATTCTTGATACACACCAGGATGTTGTCCTCAGCCCATCAATCCAGTTGGTACAGGTCTCTCTGTAGAGCCTTTCTGCCCTCCCGAAGATCAACAGGTTGATAATAACTTATTCCACTTGTTATAATGTCTGGTAAGGGTGGAACTACTACTCTTAATCACAGAAGAACTATGACTGCCAGAAAACACAATAATCTAAACCCGAGGTATTCAATAATACATACTTCTAATGAACAGTCAGTATTTTGGGAGCAGCATTCACTCTTTCTAAATGCTGTTGACTAATAAAGCATGTGCTGAATTATGCTAGGAATTTAGATATAAATTTTTGGGGGGTTAGGAACAGTTCACTTTTGTATTGTAGTTATTTGTAAAGCTATTTTAAATAATATTATTTATTTCCATTTTATTTCTAATAATCATAAAATAATTATTTATAGAACAAAAATTCAATAGGAAACAAAGCAAACTTTAGATTATCATCTTTCAAGACACCCTGCATTAGTTATGACAGCAAAGTGTAGATAGTATTGATCTTGAATGTTAACTGTCTTTCTGAAAAAGGCAAAACATTTCAAAGCTGCTGAGTTCCTTCAGCATTTCTGGGAAATCCAAATTGTTAGTGCCTGTAGTAAAAGTTCAGAATGCTTACTCTTTCCTAAAGGTCAGTCATAAATAATTATTATGGAGAAACTAGTGGTACTGAAACAAAAAAAAGACATATATTTTTGTAGAATAGGCATTATCAGCATTATTCCAAGGCTTCCTGCCTTACCAAGAATTCAGTTATGATTAAATTTTAATAATTTTGCAGTTTTAGAAAAAAATCCTTAATTACAAAACCTTACAATTCTTGTACTAAGTTGTTGAATCTTCCTGGTTTCTGTGAGAGGTTCATTGCTGGAGGACTAAAACTAAAAGTTTCGCACATGGGTAAATCTTAAGCATTCAAAATGAATCCCAAAAGCCACTTTCTTATTTGGTTTTCAAATCAATTTCCATTTTAGGTGCATTTGATAACATCCAATTACTCTAAGCTTTGAGGCAAACTTGTCTTTTTTTTTTTTAATTATGCCATTTCCTTATATTTTGTCTTGTTTCTTTAAAATGTGCTGTGATGGTAGGATTTAAGTAGTGATTTCAGTAGTTTGTAATGTGTGTAAACGTTCATGTCAGACAAGGTTTATATAGCAAGATGCTGAATTTCTTTTATTTCTAGTTAGTTGGGAGGTGGAATAACTGCGAAATGCTGTTAAAATGGCAATTGCAGAGAAAGCTTAGATGTGCTGCCTCAAAGGTATGGAAGTGGGGGCATCAATACTTGTGTAACTACAAGAGGATAGTTCCTTCTTGGGAGCTCGCCGTATCAAGTATTAATTTTGTTCTTTGTCTTCACTGTGAGGTTTACGACCATCCTTGAAAAAAATCTGCACAGTATTTATTTTGTCTGTAATATTTTGCTAACCCAATGTCTATAGCAGATTGCTCATAAACTTGGATCACCCATAATCTGTTCAAAGACTGGTTTTCTTCTGAATATTTCTGTTCCTGTTTATTTTATCTTACTCAGGGATGGAACGTCCCTTGCTAACATTGGTAGCAAAAGATCTTTTAATCTAATAGGTCCATATTCAATCCTTGACATTTTTGTGTGCTGCTTAAATTATTCACAGCAATATTCATGCAAAGTCCTTAATGTCTATAAATGTTTGAGCTATTGTGATTTAGCAAACACTGAATTTCTCTTCATTATTTTTCTATTTTTTCAAAGTGCAAGGAAAACATTACATTGTTCAAATACAAGAATCATGAGTTTTCTTCTACAGATCACTTCAGGACTGTGTTACCTAAGAAATAAAAAATACACTGGTTTGGTATCTTTAAAACCTAGGAGGGTTTTTTTTTTTTTTGCAAGTGTGTGTCAATCAATGCCTTGGACATATATCACTTCAAATTACAGACTGCTAACTTGAATTCATCCTGCTCACTTCCTTAAAGTGAGATTGTGTTTTATTAATATGTATTTTATTTATGTAACATCTTCTATTAGACCTGATGACCTAATTTAAAAAAAGCTTTATTTTTCATATCACCTACTTTAATGAAAGATGTGATCTATACTGCAAAGCTCAATTTCCCCTGTACTCTTTGACTGTCACTGGTACAAAACACTGATGTTTGAAATTCTCATGTAAACATAATTTTCCTAAAGTATCAGAGACTCTCTTGCCATGAGTAACTTTAGGTAACTAAGTTATCTGTCGACTATTTAAAAGAATTTACACAAAGAGAGTGAAAAGAAAGGAAGCTACCAGCAACAGCAGCTTTAATAATTTTCTTCCCCTTTCTTGTTTTTGGGTTTTATCTTGCATCCTTTGAGTCTGATTTTTAGACTTCTGCCTTGGCATAAAATAATGGTTGGTAGGAACTTGGTGAAACTTACTCTCATCTTCTCGGGAGTCTTCTTCTCATAAATTAGAAATTATCCTGGATCTCTTTTAATTTGGAGTAGTATTAATAGCTTCTGACATTGTGTGTGCTACATATTTTAAATTACCTATTATTGTATAAATATACTGAAAGAGCTTCTCAGAATTGATTTCTCATGACATTCAATCAATATGTGACTCAAGTGCCCATCATCCTGTTTTCTGATCATTCACCTGAGCAATAGACTATTAAATTCTTCAGGTAACTTGAGTAAGAATGTTTAAAGGATATCTCTGAAAGTTTAACATTGGGTTTGATTTTTGTTTGTTTTCTTAGTTTTATCACTGACTGTAAGCTTCTGAAAAGCATCTTAACTTTGAACAATAAATTCCCATTTACCAGAGACTATCCAGATTACTAAAGCAAAGACTAAACAAAAATATCTGCAGCATTAAGTCTTTCATGGTTGTCTGAACATAGATGAGCCTGCAGGATCACACCAGATTTTCCAAGTATTGTGGTAATGGAAGATGTTTCATATACTCTGGCTTTCTTGTAAGCAAACATTTTATTCATCCCTCATAAGTCATTGTTAGGTATAGTTGGATATAAATTGTAATGTTCCAATATATAAATGAGTGTGTAGATAATTGTACGAGATGTACAGTACAGAGTGCAAATATGATGATAAGTGTAAAGTGTAAAGCTTAAAATTAGCAAGAGAAAACCACCAAACTTTACGTGAATCCCAAGTTAATGTGCTACTAAAACTTCTAGTTCACATATTTCCAATTCTATGTATGCTATGATGTGTACAAGCTACTTAAGACATTTTTCAAACTTCTAGGGTTGTGTGGCTGGGCATTTTTATTCAATGCAAGGGATTGCTGAGGGGATAAATGTAGTATTGCCTGCAATGATCAATGATTTCTGCTATTATTATGGAGTGTGTGAGAATTTATGTTCATTATAAACACCATTACAATTATCATCCTGTATTATCACCATTATCAACATTTTATTTTCCTATATCCTGCTCAAACATCATATATCTCTGTCCACTGTGGTCTAAGTCTTCCCCTTTCAGACTCATACCATGACTGAAGTTATGAACTCCGCTTGTTCAGTCCACAAACTAGTCTAATTTTGCAAATGTGGATAGGGAAATATTTCATTATGGAACTAAATATATAGGGAGGAGGGGGAGAAAAAAGTGAGTCTCTAGAAAACTTAGCAGGCTTGGGCTGAAGTAATCTACAAATCACACCCAAAAGAGCCTTACATAGCAAAGAAGGTTTTGTACAATCAAATTTGTAAATAAGTTGGTATTTGGGCCTACAATGAATAAGTACCTATCATGTCAGTGCTTAAAAAACTGCATAGTGATTGAATTTTTAATGGGTAAGGCCTCTATTTTAAATCCCTTTGTTATATGCACTGTATCAGTGCCAAGATTTATTATTATTTCACTTCTTTTTTTCTTATTCTGATCCTTTTTTCCTGAAGTGATTTCTTAATGCTTAAGGCATAATATGATAGTGAAGGTTGTTTCTCAAGTCATTAGACTCACAAGTTTTCATCAGTACACATCAGTAATTTGGAAAACCAATCTAAACTGTCATACTGGGAGACAGATTCTATGTTCATCAAGCTTAGACCAGTTCAAACTTGGAGTACTAGTTTATTTGTTTACTTGTTTTTCCCAGCATGAGAAATGCAAAATTCAAATTCATATTGATATTTGGAATTCTTCATGGACCAATGTTCAGAAATAATAACCATTGGAATTTTTATTAGTTAAAACTCGACTCATCTGCTAGACTCAGTATGATCTTATATTCAGCCTTTGTAGCCAGCCAGGGTCAAATAGATTTCAGAGTTTCAGGCATTCCTAGAGTCATAAAGATATGGGTGCATGGCTGATTTTATCCTGATTTCACTGCCTGGACATGTAGCTGCTGCTCTCTGGGCTCTGGTTTCCACCTATCCAGGCAGGGGCTGCAGAAGGCTGGTTCAAACGAGGGAAGAGGGAAGACTAGACCAGAATTGGAGTCATCCTCCACACAATCTGAGTTTCAGCAAGCTGAGTATCAGTGAGCCACAAATGCTAATATAACATGGTAATTACTCTACTAAGGCTAAATTGGCCAGAAGAACTTACTGTTTTTTCAAGTCTTACAGAGCATAGTGACAAAAAGTCATTTTTCTGCTTAAATTGCCTTATACTACATTAGATGCATCCATAGGAACTTTGTCAGAGTTAAAGCTGTTGGATCAGATTGTTAATTTGTGCAGATATTGAGACAGTTTTGCTACAGTACACTTACTTCTGACCAAAGAGTTTCTTCAATGTGTACGTGTAATTTTAGTTTAACAGTAAGGTGTGTTAAAGCAGAGGTAAAATGTTTAGCCCTTCACTTTAAATATCAGAGGCTATAAAAACATCTTTTCTGTGCATATGGAATGCAGCTATATACAATTTGTTGAATTTTTTCTCAAAACTTGCTGAATAGTTATTTGGTCACCACAACTTGGTTATGGTCAGCCAGAGAAAAAGGAAGTATTTCTGTTAATTTTCTACCTTTTTCCCCCTGTTTTTGCCACTGAGTAAGTGCCAACAAAATATGCTTTACTGGCTGGTGTGTTAACAATCTGTAAACAGTTCCAGAGAAAGATTTCCACAGTGTCAGTCAGAGTGATAATAATCTCAATAACACATGCAGCTAGCTTGGAAGCTGATGATAAATTCTGAATGTCATGAGTCATGAAGTGATAATTATCACTGCTAATGAAGAGAATCTTCTAAAATTTTGCTTGGGATGTGCAGATTAACATTCTTCTTTTGAGATCTGTGAAGATCATAGATCACTATCTTTTTGTATGTTTTGCTGGCGATGAACCGCTTCCATAATATTAGTATTACTGGATTGTATTATTCAGTAACATTTGCAAACTTACTTGAAAAATTACAAAGCCTTTTCTGAACATGCTGAACATTTCTGACTGTAATATGTCCTCATGGTCTTCATCTGCCTGAAGCTGTGGGTGTGCAAACTTTATTTCTACTTGTTACCTACAAAGCAGTTAAAAAGCCTGCAAAACGTTTGCATGTGAAGGAACATGAGATTTTTGGTAACTATCAGTGACCAAAATGTTTTGTTCATAAAGGAAGATAATTCTAAAGCATAGATGATTCAGAATGTCATAATGCAATCAAATCAGTAGCAATACTCAAACTTCTGAGTTTGCTCACCACTTTCCTCCTTATCTGAGTTACAGTGCTTTGGTTACTCAGTACTCATGCACTGATTTTAAGCCATTGTACAGTGAAAAATACTGCTCACTAATTATATACCATTCAATTTTTCAGGTAGCTTTTACAAATGAACTTGCTGAAGAAAAATAGCAGGAAGTGAGGTTAGAATATGTTTACCTCTTATACTTTTTTTTGTTATTAATGAGAGATTTTAAAGTATTTAAATACTTATCTCTCATTGTTACCAAGGACTGCTCAATGCTTGAAGAGCTTTAGGATTCTGGCCATTACTTACCAATTAGTTTATCTGACATAGTTATTGCTTGTTAAAGGATTTTCTGCATTTAGTTTAGCCGTATTTTTTAATGAGGACTTACAAATGTAAGCAATGAAACTTTTTTTCTAAAAGCACCTGACTGACTACCATTAATTCCTCTCACTTCAGATAAAGAGGCAGAGGGATCTTCGGAGATTAAATAAATGGCAGTTCTTTTCCTAGTACTCTGCAACATGTGGCTGAACTGTGAAAATTTTACATTATGTAGAAAAATCTTCCTGCCTAATGTGGGCAATTCATAGCTGTCTGAAGGTTTTAATGTGAGGAATTGTTGCTAAAGCGTATCTTCATAACTTATCCTTGCACAGATGAATTGTGCAAAGTAAAAAGAACATGAATCTTTCAGTGAGGTCTTTTTGAAAGCAGTCTTTGCAGTTTTCCCTCAGCAGGAACATTTATAGGATCTAGATTATACTTGGGGAGAAATTTTTCAGTTCTAAAAGGCAGTAATTGAATCGCTGCCACAGGGCATACATTCCACGCTTCCAGTGAGCGTTGATCTGTGGTAACAGCAGTCGCAGTTTTCCAGCTGTACATTGTCCTGCAGAAAGGTCAGATTCAAGAGCAGGTGTTCCTGTGGCAGTTACAGGGGAAAAAGCAGCAACCAGGTAGAAGGCAAGTCATTTAGGTGACATGAAAACTGAGGAAACATAGATCAATGATATAGAAAAAAATAAATTTAAAAAAATAAATCCGAAGCCTAGACACATGTATTTATGATTGGTGATATGCTGTGCTGTTTCAAACTGGGATGTATAACAGAAAGAAAACAAATAAGTCATTCTTTCTACAGAATTTTCATGACCGATGACAGAAAAATCTGAGAAAAATTATACTGCGAATCAGTTGACTATTTGGGCTTTGCTATATTAGCTGAAGTTTTCCAGGAGAAATTCAGTGCAAGGTAACCATTTTTAAAACTGCATATATTCACCTTGGGTTTGTTTTCAGAAAAAAATCAGAACGTTCATAAAAATCAATTGGGTGTTTAAAGGTGCATGTGGCAGTACTGTAAAATATTAAAAGGTAAAAACGTTTTTAGTTTAGGCACTTTAGTAAGTCTTACACAACATGAAATGCATGATGTTATTCCAGTGCTGAATAACTGTTTCACAAAGTTGCCAATAGTAATCATTCTCCATTTTTCCTAAGACAATCACCTTTTCACTGAGATATATGAAAAGGAAATAATTGTAATTTTATAATAATAAAAAATAAGAAGTGTTGTCTTTCTCCCTAAAACAGTGTCTGCAGGTTTTTTTTTCTTTAATTTCATGTAGAAAGCTAATTTTTTTTTCTTTAATTTCATGTAATACCTATAATGGCAATAATGTAGAGTGTATGGCAATGTATGAATACATATTTAGCTTACTTTAAAATCCCTCTCCATTTTTTTTTTGCAATCAATCCATTTTTGCTCGGGAGGAGAGAATATGAAGAAATGTGAAACTTATAGAGAAAAACAAGACTAAATCAATCAGAAGCATACAATAGATTCAGAGTTCCAGTTATTCTCTACAGATATGTTAAAAAAATAGGTGAAGTTTGGGAAAAACAAGCAAATTGGGCTTCACTGAAACAAGAAATGAAAATTTCTGTAGCCTAACAGTTTATTTGGTGAAAACTCCAAAGTGAACAGAAATGCTTAGAAAAACTCAGTCTTGGTATTAAATTGTCTTCTACCAAATAAATAGCCCTAAGTTTGAGTTGAAGTATTTGTTCTCTGCTTTAGCCACTGGAGATGGCAATTTGTTCACTTTTGTTGTCTAACCAGTCACCACAGTGAGGCGAGAGCTTCACAGAGAGTGAATTTCCCATCTGCTGTCGGCTCCTGTTGTCATGTGTATACACACACAGGTAGAATGTCTGTATTGCTGCTTGGGGGCAATGTCTTAAAGACTTTGTGCTGCCCTGTGCAGTCCTTAGGCTGCACTGGCTCATTGCAGTCAGAAATTTCCCTGCTTCGCCAGCAGTTCTTAAAGCTCCTCTTGGCAGTGACCTTGAGCCCTTCACACTCCCCAGAAATGAGATCCAGGAAAAGTGAAATGAGACAGGGACTCAGCTGGGGTCCCACAGTACCTTAGCAGCCCTGGTGAGCAGCAGCTGTCAGAGTGTTTGTACCTGGCTAGCTGAGGTTTAGTGAAGCTCATCTGAGCCATCAAGTGTGGAGATGGCTTTATATTTTTATATCTACCTCCTGTTCTTTTGTATATGCTTAAGTTTTCCCTGTATAGTTCACAAATTGTCTGTGTCATATGGAAGTCCTTTTCAGAAGATCTTGGCTTGAAACGAAGTGCATTTTCATAAACTTGATAGATAAATGTATAAAGCCATTGCTTGTGTGTGTAAAGCTTCTTCAGTCTTATGGCAGATACTGAATCATTACATTAACAAGCCCTAAGTCCCATGGTAAACTGTTGTCTGATGAAACAGATAGCTCTGGTGTTTGGAGGCTGCAAAGGGCCTTAAAAGTAAAAACAATATTGACATTGACAAATAGATGAAATGCTGGCCTTGCTGACTTAGTTGCTTTCAAGGTATTCTGCAGAGTTTTGCTGGAGTAGTTGCTAAACGAAACACACAGTAGGGCTATTGAAACAAGATATTATGAGAAGTTTCTAGGACATGTTTAAAGGAAACTGAAGTATTTTTGATGTTGACACATTCTGTGAGATCCTTCCAAAAGCATGGTGTGTGTTGTTATATATATAATTTATATACAGTTTTGGTAAACAAATGAGCACACATTTGTATCCAAGAATTAAAAGGTACTGTTGATCTAATGCTTTAATTGCCTAATCAAGATATCACAGTTAACTTAGTGCAATTTAAATTGTATTTACACTTATGTAAATTATCTAATTATTCCTTGTTGTTACTAACGATGCTACTAAAGTAGTTTTAAGCCAGCATCTTATTATCTACCCTTTTCTCTGGTGATGTGCTCATCCTCCTTATGTGTTGTTCCACTGAGTTGAGTTTTTGCCATCAGGAGTACAAAGTAGGGGATGGGGCCCAGGCCTGATTAGTTAGGTTCTTTAATCCTTCCCTTTACATGCTATGATTTCCTTTTAGGGAGAGAACCGTGCAACTACACACAGCTAAACAAAATGCAACAGAAAAAAAAAAAAAACTGATAGTGTAACTAAAGCTTAGAAACACAGAATGAGCAGCAGCCAGTTTCCCACCAGTAATTGTGGTATTACAGCTAGGGCAAGCTGAACAATAATCATCAGCTCTTTATGCAAGTTGCAGGTATGGTCTGTGTTCTTTATGTATTTTACAGATACAGCAAATCAAGATAGAATAAGTTCAAGACACAGCACAAGTCCCATGTCCTGATGTGTTTAATTTTTTAATATAAAAACTGAGTTCTATTGATAGTGCTTGGCCATGCCACACTGAGTAGTTCCCCAGAACTACAACATAAATGAGTCCTTCAATCCTTAATGCCCTTGGAACTGAAATTTTCACATGTGTAAAACTCTTACTTCAAAAAAGTTGTCTGGTAATAAATGAAGCATATCACTTTCATACCATGGGAAATTTCCTGTTAAGGGAGTCTCTTATCCAAGAGAGAATTTCCTCATGGCAACCCTGAATGTTTGTCAGTGAAAGAAACCAGGTTGCATTTTGTATCCTTCTTTTGAACATCTCTAGCTGTTCTTTTGGAAATTGGGTTCTTTTGTCTGAGTTTTAAGTATTTCCCCTTTGGCTCCAAGCTGCAAAGTGAACCAAATTACAAGATGTACTGCTAAAATACAGTGTGCTCTTTACAGAAGAACTAAAAGCCCAACCCCACAGCAGAATGACAGTCTGGTATGAATGGAAGTCATATCCATATCAGAATAGTGGTAGCTATTTTTATTTTACCTTTTACTTAGGTGCTATCTGCTGTTTTAGGTTTTATAGTGCTCCTGTATTCAGCTTTGCCCACTGTACATTTTATTAACTCCCCTGTTATTTTTCTGTTGCTCTTACTTCCTTTCAGCTGCTTCCAAGAAAATACTAACACAGAAACATTGGTCTAGAAAGAATTCAGAGCTCCGGCTCTCAGGTAGCTTTAAAATTAGGCTAAACACATTGCTTGGTGTGTAAATGCTGCCACAATTTATCTTCCAGAGTCTAATATGCATCTACCACTCTAGATAATGATAAATAGATCTAGGAATGTCTTAGTCAAATTATATTTTTTCAATTTTTAATAATTTCTAAAAAATTCACTACATGAGAACGGTTACAAAACTGGTACATGGGTCAGTAGTGGCAGTTTCTCTGTTTGCTTGTCTGTGCTTTTGCCTCTGCCTATTCCATTTGTTTCCTAATTGTTCTACTTGGGCCTAAGCTATGCCCTCACAAGAAGCAGAAAAGAAATAAACCTTAGGTAATAAGTTATAAAAAGTTAAACACAACCTGGAAAAAAAGAGAGATGTTGTTGCAATATTTCCATGGGAAAAACACACCAACTCTACAGATCAAACTACAGCTAAATGCAAAAATACTTGTATTTTTCCCAGGAAAGCCCTTGCTGGAGCTGCCATGGAGATGAGTAAGTTGATTTTTGGAAAGATACTGCTGCTTGTGTAATTCTGAGTAGCTGGAGGAGGCTATCTGTAGGTAGCACAGTACATCTCTTGAAATGTGACTCACACAATGAAAAGTTTTTCCAAGGAGAATATTTTCTGCCCTGATTTATTTTTGCATTGCACTTAGCCTGCTTGCAACAGTAAATCTTCACATGGCTGGTTTTCAACTGTGCAGAGGACACATAGATTTTTTTTTTAAAGTTTGCAGGGAATGGCAGTAACTTTCCCACTCCTTTTGTTACACCTTTTTTATAAAAAAACAAAACCTTGGTCTGCTAAAGGTGGGAAACCTCACACCAGCACAAAACTGGTGAGAAGTGTAAGTGACACACAGTGTGTGAACCACACTTCCAGTTCATTGAAAAGGTGGTGGTGAGGGGAAGATTCTGGTCAGGACCAGTGGAACTTCTTGGATCAGTCAAGATAATGACAGTCTACTGAATACTCAGTAAAAAGTGCTTTAAAATGAAAATGATGCAATCTTTTGTTTTTCTGTTCAGATATTTCTTAAATTCAGGTATTTCTATTGTAGATTTAAAGGGTAATTTTCTATATGTCAAAGAAATATAAAGGAATTATTAAATAAAAAGGTTGTGTCCTCTATTAAATCCATAATCTGCAGGTTTTTAGCAGTAATAAAGGTGTGAAAATTCTGTTCAGAATTTCAGCATTTTGTCCATCCTTAAGGATCAGTAAAATGCTGTAAAGCAGATATAACCATTCCAGTTTTTAAATAGCTTTACACTTTCTAAGAGCAAGAAGACATGTTCATGGCAATGATTTATTTCTCACTTGATACCAGCTAGTCCATTAATCCTTTACTTGTAAAAGATATTAAAAGATCACTAGTGTTCATACAAGTAAAATGTATAGCCAGATGTACCAAGCCTTGTGTCTGAATCTGGATTCATGTGGCTGTCTGCAGGAAGATGAAACAAGCCCAAGTCTCCATTTTCCAGAGAGATTAAGAACAGTCCATGCCATCCTTATTCCTTGTACCCACAGGTTACTATATTGCCATAAACTTTGTTGCCATGTAAAGTAAAAAATACTAGGCTATATATTCTGTCTTTTGATGCTGCAAGACAGGCAGCTGTCTGGGTGAGGGAAAAGTGGTGGAGGAATATTCAAAATAAGATGTATAGAAATGTATGGACATAGTCTGAGCCTAATCCCTTTGTCATTGTATGAAAGCTGCCTGGAGTGTGGATCTGCTAGTTAATATTCAGTATAATATTTATTTATTTAATTAGTTAAACTTTAGGTCTTAGATGTTCATTTAATATTCAATATGTCTTTCTCTTTCTTACCCTTAATGAGGCAACCTGCCAGACTAAAGAGAATGTGAAGAGCATTAGTGATCCTGCAGAACAGTTGTGACAGCTGAGAGAGATAGGAAAAGACAGGTTGGTTCAATGTTTAAAACAAAAGGAGAAAAACATAACAAAGAAAAGAAAGAACTCAGTGTCTCCCTTTCCAAAGCTTGATTTATGTAGCAGCTCATTTATTTATTCTTTTTCTTGTTTTAAATAAAAAGTGAAAAGCAGATCCTATATCCATGATAAAACATGGTGTTCTTGTTTGATTAATAGCTCACATTGATGTTAGAAGATGCCTAATTATGCATCAGTGTTTGCCTCATTATGTAGAGGAACATCATCATAGCAGATAGTCTGTGAACAGAGAATGGTTTCCTTTTTGATAATTAATTCTCATGCTTCAAAGTATGTAACCCAAACAACTCTTTCACTGTAAAATTTCAATAGACCTAATTTTTGAAGCAAACTGTTTGTTGCAAATAATGAAATGGGGTAAACAAGGTACCTGACCTAATCTAAAAAACATTACTTAAACTGATTGCTTTTCTTTGCCAGTAGGTTGTCAGAGAATTTCCATGAACTGCAGCTTTCTGAAAACCTCTTCAGCAATAATAACTCCATCTTCTTTCACTGTGCTCCTCGACATAGCAGTGAGTGCAAAGGTTATGCAACTAACAGGGCTAACTTCTGCAGTTAAATGATTGAAACAGTTTTGAGAACTACAATTCTAGCTTAGTAAAAGCCAGAAACTTTTTTGTTTCAAAGTATCAGAAGAAGGGTTGTATTTCCACTCTGGACAAAATTGAAAAAGGAAAAACTCTTGAAATAACAGCGAAGAAAAGAAAATGTTTGGATGATGAAATGCAGCAGTTGAGAGAAGGAACTGGATACTTGCTTCATCAGTAAGTGTTCCTGGATCTTATAAAAGCCTGTATTCCACCTGTAAAAAACAAGTCTAGTATTGCCAGGTGCTTTGTTATAGGAAATAAAATTCAGGAGATATGAAGGATGAAGGATAATTAGAAGTCTATTCCTCCATGCTTCTAGCATTTGCCCTGTTAGGAATCTGAGGCCTCTTTCAGTAGGTCAGAGAAACCTCACTGAGCATCTACATGTTTTATCCTGTTGCACTATGCAGAGCATAGGTAAATTCATCTCTCCACAGGAAAGATTTGGTACATCAGAACTCCAGTTCCTCTGTCAGGGCATTTTTAAAAACAAAAATATCAATACAAAAGTTGGAAGACAACTTTATTATATTCTTGATATAATATCAAATTTCAAAGACAATAAATAAGATATTGCCTGTTGTATTGTGTTTAATATGCTTTCTTATAATTGTTCTGTACCTTGGTTTACCCCAGTTCTCCCCTATGTCAGTGGTTCTGCCCATCCTGCCTCCTCCCTCAACCCCTCCCTGGTGTCCTGTCCGTCACTCAGCAGCCCATCCCTTCCCCTGGAAACTTCTGTTAAGGGCGTCGAGTGACTGGTTCAGGAACCGGGGTTCCTCCCACAGGTTACCCCCATTGGTCTCCCCAGAGACCCATCTTCCCAATGTCCATACCCCCATGTTTCCCCACTGGCTCCCTATCTTTGTTCCCTCCTCCCTTTATAAGAGACCTGATAGCCCGGAGCTTGGTCTTCGAAGCGAGGTCTTGCTGGGCTTAAGGTCCCTGCTTTAATAAACCTGGGTTGATCCCTCCATTCGAAGTCCACTCCTTTCTCCCACCGCAGTCTATTCCTGCCTCATCCGCCAAGGCGAGAGCCTGAGCCCCCTCCTGACCCCCGGAGATCGGGAGAGGGTTCCCCACAGCTCTGTGTGCCACAGCCAGCCGGGACCCCCCGAAGGGACTCACGGAGGGGCCTTTACAACAATTGCCCACTATCTCTTTTGTTTTTTGAAATCTGAGTTTCAAAGTATATTTCAAGGGCTTCTCTTATTTACATCTAAATTGCACTAGGCAAAAAACTTCACTGAATTCTTGAGGAAAAGGACTCACTTCAAGGACCTGACCAACCTGTGATGGTTAGCACATAGAATGGAAAAGAACTACAGAAGTATAGCACTTTCAGTTAGTCAGGAGGTTATTCAAAGATTCTGTGAGTAGATGGCCATCTTCTAATACCTTTAGGCTAGTCAAGCCTAAGGTTTGCAACACGTTAGAATGTCAGTAGAATTACTCTGGGAAATAAGTGTTCAATGTAGGGAGCTGTACCAGAATCTGATACCACTTAAAAAGTAATTGCATGTTTCTGTAACTCCTATTTCCAGTCCTCCCGAGGACCAGTGTTACCATCCTCTGCAAGTATAAGGTCAGTGCCATCCTCACAGTGGTGTTTTACCAGCTCTCCAATACAAACTGTCCTTGGAATTTGAGAGGTTAAAAAGAGTGGAATGAGAGAAAACTGTTCTCGGAAGACAACACCTATTGCAAAAGTTAGTGATATATTTTGGAGGTTGAACTAAAAGTATGTCAAAGATAGTTTCAGGCAAAACAGAGAAAATGTCAGTCTAAATACAGGACTCAAAATCTGCAAGGCTGTTTGCCGTGTTAAAAATACGTTACAGAAGTAAGAGCTGCTTGACAGGTCATCATTTACAATTTTTAAGAATCAATATTGTCAGGATACAAAATTGTGACTGTGAAAGAAAGAGGATAGCATGTGTGAGTAATATATTGATCTCGAGGAAAGTTTCTCTTTCATGGATTTGCTTCCAAATAACCTTCTAATTGGCCTTGCAACCTGGAAGAAACCTCACAGTATACTTCCCTTGGGGACGAGTTACTGTATAAATACCTCTGTAGTAAACAGACCTGTTAAAAATAATCAAATTTTAATGCAGCAAGGTCACTCTTTTGACAGGTCTGTGCACGTAATTGTTTTCAGAGAATGACCTATAAAGGCAGCTGTACATTTCTACATTATCTTACTTAAACTGAAATAGTTTCCCTGATAGGTAATCCAGTTGTCCAAATTCTTGTTCGAGCTGTAGCCACAGTAACATTTGTTGAATTAGGGGGGTAAGAAAGTGCCAGAAAAAGTGTGTGCATCCACAGTAATGTCTCTGTTGTAAAAAAAATTGTCCATTTAAAAGGCTTTTCCAACCTCCTCTGCCTTCCTTCTCATCTCCTGGTGGGCAGTGTGTCCCTGAGCACACTTTTATGGGTCACTTGAAGTTCAGGGCTACCAAGATGATACTGGGAAGAAATTCTTCCCAGTTTGGTTGAAGCTTATTCCATCAGCCATGCTGCTCTTGTGGTAAAGCAATTCCAGGGAGCAAAATGTTCTGCAAATGAAGGAGCCTGCTATCAGCTGTAGGAAAGACATGCTAGCATACTACAATGCCATTGAAAGTTTCAAGAACTACCTCATAGAACTGGCATTTGGGAGAAATCCATTTAAAAAATCTTTCATTGTTTCCTTGTAAGGAAGGAAAACTTGGAGCTGTATCAGTACTACCAACCAGCTATCAAGCCAGCCCTAGATGTTTACGAGGTGGTTTGATGTACTGTGCTGCATTACTGAAACCTAAAAATGAAGTGTTTCACTCCTTTTCCTGTTAAAAAAACCTAGAATGAAAAAGTACCTCAGGAGTTTAATGATGCTTCCATGACACCTGTGTAAGCAGTCACCACACCTCATATCTAGATGTTCAATTACCTGAACACTCATCTTGTTGACAAAGGCACTTTTATGCTGGTGACAGAATGACTGGTAAGTCACAATTATCTGGGCTCAGGGAAGTGGAACAAAGAAGTACCAGGATCTCTGCATGTCTCTGTTGAATGTCTCTATAGTTGGAGAAGTCTCAGCAAATCCAGCTTGCCTCAGATTCTGCGGTCACCATCACTCCTTTCATGACTATATGAAAGCCCATGCACAACAAAACAGATTTGTTCAGAGTTTACCTTAAGTCTATCCTGAATGAAATCAAGCTGTATTCATCTGCTCTGTTCAGCCTCTTGCTCTTAGTAATGCTGACCTTCTCAGGTTGTGGCAAAAGAATGTGCATTTACTATGGAGTTTGGAGATTCTTTCAAGTTTAACAGGCTGTAGTTGAAATTGAACATCAAAATGAGGGTGTTGTGTGGGAGTTCATGGTCATTGAAGTGCAAGGGATGAACAGAGCTATTGCACATTCAGGATACTCTCCAAGGCCTTGTAGTATATCATGCAAGGACTTTGAGTTATTATTAACATCAGAAAAAGAAACCGCATTTTAGCTTGACTCATTATTAATACCAGAAAAAAGAGATTGCATTTTAGCCTGACTCAAGCCAGTTACCACCAGCATCACAGCCAAAACAAGCTTCTGAGTGTTTGGCAGAAGTGTCTCTGTAAGTAGTGCTACTTCCAGATCAGCAGTGGCTATGGATCAGATGCTAAAATCTGTTTGGCAGAAAACTTCCCCATCCTTCCTCCAGATTTCCTTAGTCAGGACTAATTGGCAGAACAGCTTAGGTAAATACTGAGGTCAGTGTTAGTCACTGATAACTTGCATGATGAGACAGTGTGCCCTCAGCAAATATGTGTATGATACAAAAACAGAGACAGTAATTGACACATCAAATAATATGGGAAGCTCAAGGATCAGGGAAAGAAATCTCATTAAGTTCAACAAGGAGTGATTGATTCTGCACCCAGGTGAATAACTCCATGTACCAGTAAAGATGCAAACTGGCTTGCTGGTGTGATGTAAGGATCTACAAAGGTCATAGTGGGTACCAAGGGAACAGGAGAAAGCGTTCACTTTGTATCACCAGGAAGGCAGACTGAATTGGGCTATGCTAGGATGAGAGTAATCAGATTAAATTATGCTTGTTACAACATTGGTTCTGCACAGAGCTGTAATTCTGCATCCAATTTTGGGCTCTGCAATTCAAGAACAGCTACAGCTGGAGTCAGCTTAGCTGAGGACTGGCAGGACTGTCACGGGCCAAAAGGATGTGACCTCTGAGAAGAGGCTGACAAACCTGGGCTTGTTTAGTCTGGCAAAGCAGTAGATAAATGGTGATCTAACATCTGCCCACAGTAACTTGAACGGGAATTGCAGAGATGACAAAACTAAATTCCTTCTGATACTGACAGATGGTACAATAAGAGGCAACAACCCCAGGATGCAGCTTGGAAGATTCTGTTTGGACTTTACAAAAGACTTATTCCCAAGAATGGTAGTGCAGCGGTCGATTAGTTTACCCAGAGTTATAATCAGGGGACTTGGCCTTCTTGTAGACTTTGACTTGGCTATGAAAAGTGGCAGCTGACCTGCTATAGACTGTGCAACCATTCTGTGTTTAACCAGCACTTCCAATCAACATTCTGCAAATAAGAACTTAAAGGGAAGATAGAAGAAAGGAATATGATGTACTGAAATTCATATACTCCCCTTGTGTTCTCTGTTCAGACTGATTTGCTTTTATGGTAGCAGACAGACAGGCAGTGAAAGTAAAAAGAACGACAGTGCACTGGAGAGGGCTGTTTTGTCAATTGCAGCACAAAACAAGGAATAACTGGATAACCATAGGCCACTCAGTTTCATTTATGTATTTTCTGTCAAGCTTAAGTCAGTCATCAAAAGATTAAGCTGTTCTGGGGAAAAGGTATGCGCAGGGCTTCAGGAAATGAAAGGAGGATATCCTTCCTTGCTAATTTTACCTGGGAAGATAATCCCATCTTGCAGAAAGGAACATAATAAGTTGGTGATGAAGTAAGTGATGGAGGAGGTTCTTCTTACTATGAGAGCCATGGAGGGTGCATAAGTGTACTTGCAGGTTTGTCTGTGCATATTGGCACAAAGCTCTTTTTTGCTGGCCAGAGAGTAAAAAAGAGAAAAATCTTCTTGAGCTGGCCTCAAAGAAGCTGGCCTTGTGGCTGTTGCAAAGGCAAAATAGCCATTTTACTGCTTTAATTTTCACCAAGAGAAATAGTTGTTTGTGTATTGTTTTACTGACCTAAGGGCACAGACTGCTATCATTTTGGCCACATTGCTTCCTCCCATATTCCTCTGCTGAGATAAGAGGAGAGGCCAATATACTTTTTCTATTACTGTAAGGTTTTTTTTTACTATTTTCATGAAGTTCATGTTGGGAATTCCAGAGCATGGAATTACATACCTCTCAGTCAATTCCAGTTAGAAATAAACAGATTTAGTTCAAGTTGTTTATCCAGGCATTTAGCAGACTCTGTTGCTGCTTTTATTATTTGATAATTTGCCAGTCAGTGATCCTTAACAGAAACTGTTAACACTTTTGAGCAGAAATTTGAGGTGCTACAGATGTGGAGAAGGGCTCTGTTACAGGCAAAGATTTGGGGTGGACTTGGCTGGCTGTACCGAAGTGGGGCTTAACAAAATGCTTTATTTTCTTTGTATTTTCCTTCCTTTTTCATGGCCCATACTGCAGCACATCCTGAGGACCAGCTCTAGCTTCCATGTAATCTTTTAAGACTCCCTGATGCAGTCTCAATAACCCTGAAAGAACATTTCTTGTCACATGGTAACATGAGTACTAATGTGATAATGAAATACTCTCTGTATGCATCCCTTCTCATGAGAGAAGAATTTCAGTTCTGCTTTTTACTACTACGTGATTTTTTTCCTGACAAAGACAGAACCCTGGTTTCCAATCTATTTCTGGGCTCCAAATCAAGTAAATGGGTACTCTTCTTGAGTAGATCTTTAATTATTATGACCAAGCAATTGTGTCTCTGCTATTATTTTAGAAAAACTTCTCCAGACTTTAAATGAAGACAGAGGAGGCCCATGCAGAGCAGTTACAATAGAGAATTTGTTTACAGGCTGTCACTAGAAGAGACATAATGCTTCCCTTTATCATCACTTGTCAGAGCAGTGACAGCCTGTAAACAGCCTGTCCATGCATTATTCTTTATTTGTCACCACTTGTGCCAGCTCTTGCCCTAGCAGGTGCCTGGCATGTGTCAAACTTAGGGTTCAGGGATTCATTTGATCAGCACTGTAAAGAAAAGTAGGATGTATTTTCTTTTAAATTACAAATTAGATATTTGTTCCCATATCTAATGAAAGAGGCTTTGGCTTCCTTGTATGCAAAAAGTACCATTTATAGCTTACTGTAGAATTTAAATACTGGCTTCTTTCTCATGCCCAATTCTGAAAGGGGAATTTATATAATACTGCAGAATATAAATTAAACCATCCTACCTCCCTGTTCTATTGTCGTGGCAAATCTGTTCAGACAGTTTTGTTGGTAATGAATGGGCAGAATGTGTTGTCCTCTGGACATTTAAATGTCTTTTTATTACAGGTTGCTTTCTATTTTACACACTGCATTATAATTTATTTCATATAATTTCTCTGGAATTACAATTTTGTGTTGACATTGGTTCATGCACATTTACTTGTGTACTTGACTTTGCTTAGTTGTAAATGTATATGTGTAACATATAGGCTTTGTGTGTGAGATGCTTCTTCTGCAGATAATATTAGCAACAAAATAGTTGGGATCTGTGAGGAAATGCAGTTGTACTATAGGAAATAAAATATTTGGTGTTCTCCTCTATGAGGGAAATTTATGGAGTTCTGTGAAAAGGGGAAATTTATTCTAATAGATTTGGCAAAAGACAAGATTTTAAACATCTAAATTTGTTAGTTATCACAAACACTGATATTATTTGTTAATCAAAAATTAACAAAATAATGATTCAATTAATGGTGGTTCAAAATTAAAGATATGTTTTTGCTATTTATATTAATAGTAGAAAACAACAGTTTTCTTTAAAACTACTACTGTTCTGTCTCTGGCTGTCACTTTGTGTTTATTTTTGCTTTTAGAGATTGGTAAAATTTAAAACAGTGCCTCAAAACATTACAGGACAAATGAGAGTATGAGATCACTTCTGTAATGATTTAAGTTCTAAAAATCGTTACTTGTGGATCCAAAAGGGAATTTGTTTCCTTCACCTTAAGATGTTTTCATTCTCACAACAATATTGGAGTTGGTCATTGAACTTAAATACTGTGTGATGTTTTTATAGTTATTGAGAATTTTTTTCCCAAGTAAATTCCCAAACCACCTTTTCTGCTGTATCTCAAAACTAAAGATACAGTAGGTATTGGTGCAGGCCTCTATTTGATTATGTCATGACTTACTGTTAGGATATTGTAACTGGATATGTAACTGGTTTATAAAATGTAGATCCCTTACATATCTCTAGTAATCCATATACTTTAGTTTGTATGTAGAGCTGATCTTTTAATGTCACTTGTCTAATTAGTCTCTATAAAATTCACAAGTCATTACTTTTGTTTCCTTCCATACTACTTCCAGATTTGTCTAAATGAGGATGCATTTAGATTTCTGTGTAAACAAGATGTGCAAATTTTATCTGTGTGTTTCTGATTTTTTTCCACTTGTTCCTTAGCAACAAGGAGAAAATAATAAAATCATTTGGTCATGGAACTAATTGAGTAGATGAAAATAATTTTGGGATATGTAATTCTGGCATCAAAAGATGTGCTGATGTTTTAATGCAATTCTTCACAAATCAGGTGACATGCTGTCTAAAATGCGTGAAGAGCTACCTGAGAGAGAGGGAGGAAGATGGTACAGAGCTTTTGTTTGTTCCACAGAATTTCAGCCAAAGGAAAAAAAAGATTTAAAATTTGAGAGACCTTTTTCCTGAGTTTGCAAGGAACCTAAAGCAATGCAAGAACAGTATGAACTACCAGCGATTTAATAGATTTCAAGGTCCAATACAACTAATGACAATCAAATCATATTATTCAACTCTATTGTTATTTAGCAATTGATATAATAACAGAAAAGAATGTATCATAATTTGATAGTTTACATCGTCTCTCCCTGAAGTGTTTTTCTGAGAAGATCGTCACTCAGCTTTCAAAATTTGCTCACTGAAAGATGTGGAAGGAATGAAATTAATTCCTTTGTATGAGACTGAATTTCAGTGAATTAATTTGGCTCAAGACAAGTGATAACAATCAGAATGCATGAAAAGGGTGTGTTTTTATTAGTTCATTTAAACATCAGTGGTGGCCCTGTTCAAACTGCCTGCTGTAAGGGCCTTACCCTAACCATTGTGACACCCAGCTACTGAAGGTCCAACTCACATGTGCCTACAGGCACCAGAGAGCCTACCACCAACACAGACAATTTGGATTGTCCAAGTAAGGCTCCTGCTTCTCTCCATCAGAGCATTTAGGTGCTTTCTTGGTAGCTGCCTTCACCTACAAAGAGAGAAACTACCTAAAAACAGGGAAGAGTAAAGCAGTTGTGTCTGACACATAATGAAATTCCAGCCATGTAGTAGCTGGTCAACTCCTCTGGTCAACGAGAATCTCATCAGTGAACCCATCTCTGAGGGTAGGCAGGTGATGATGGGGGATTTGTGCTATAGCCAAGGCATTTAGCAATTGCTCCCAGAGCTGGAGAGGTGTGTTCTGGCTGAGCAATCCAATTCTCCTTTAGTGCTTGTCTGAACAAAGTGCAGCAGTGTGGTCTTGCTCTTGGTTCTGGGTCCCTGTGCACTATTCAGCGCAAACAAACTGAAGACTTGTGGGTGGAAGAGGAGAAGGGTTAGGTGACCTTCGAGAACTACAGGAAACTTCTGGTGTCTGAGGACTAACAGAACCTATGGTACCTAACTGATTAGATTTGATTTACTTTGGAAATATGTAATAACCTGTCACTGTGGAGCTTTTTCATTTTTCATGGCTATTAGATGTTACGATTTACAATATAGAAAAAAATCCAGACTGACAGTCCTAACAGACTTTCTTATATTACCTGCAAGGTCTTTGTATCTTTGTTTTTAAGGTCTATTTCCCTTCTTCTATATTCCTGCGCTATGGGAATAGTCTCAATGGAACTCATAAAAACAGAAAAACAGTTCAATAAATACACACTTTAAACAGTTTTGCCTGTGGGCACAAAATGATCCAGGGCTTGAATAAACCTCAGTTCAGTCAAAAAACTGAATTGTAGCTGGTAGCTAAAATGAGTCAGAGTAGCACACAGGCCTTCTCCTGTGAATATGATTGGTCATACAAAACCCTCCATTCAAGACACAGAACATCTCTTGATGTTGTTACTGTTGGGATTTTATTGAGTGTGTAAATAGTGAAATAAGATGGGAAAAGGGATGCTTCTTTCCTTCTTATTTAGGAATTTAAATTGTATTCTACAGTCAGCCACAGAGCAGAAGACAAAACCTTTCTATATTTATCTGAATGTCATTATTTTTGGTTTTGTCTCAGACTAAGCTTTCTTTGCTTGACCTAATACTTCTTCCTGGCAATACTATGAGAAAAAACCTCTCTCTTGACTCAGGATGTCTCCAGAGTGCTGAGTTTCTCCTCCCAGAAGCCCCAACCTGTTCTGTAATCATTGCAGTGGGATGTCCCCTGTCCCTCTTCTGTGCCAGTGTGCATCAGGACTCCTCAGTATAGAGGACCATTCCCATGTAGTACTCTTCCACTAAGTACACATCAGTGTTCTACTTCTTCCTAATCTGCAGGTAGCTTTGGAAAGTTGTATGTGTTTGTCAGCTAGGAAAGAACAAGATGAAAATAAACATGTGGAGGGAGCTCTGTTTCACTGGAACTTAATTCTTTTTTTTACACAAGATCCTGTATTGTCAGTGCTGTGACTTGTTTGCTCATTGCCTTAAATTTGTATGTCAGCATTATATACTCCAGGATACTGCTAAATGGAAATCCTTCTGGCTAGTCCACAGCAAACTTCTTGCAATATGTTCTTGCAATATGTAATGATGTAAGAACAGGATAAGGCCTGTGTTGTCCATAAAAGTCCAAAGAATTAGTAGCTGGTATCAGAAACAAGCATAACCTGGCAAAACCATTTCTGTGAGACTTAGCTTGCAATCCTTAGCATCACTAAATGTAGCTTGTCAATGGTTTTAATTATAAGAGACTAAGCTTTTCTCTCCCTTTTCCCCTGATGAATTAAATTATTGTATTTTTCCAAAGTAACAAGTGGCAAGCTGAGGTATTATAGCAAAGACAAAAGATCAGGACTTGTGTTTTAGATGTATTTAGGAAGAGGCAAAAGTATAGGGTGTTTTTTTGCTGTTGGGTTTTTTTGTGATTCTTAGTGTGCATTTCTTGTCAGAAGAAAAAATATTCCCAAAGATGATGTTTAGCCATACAAACAGAACCAGATTTTGCAGATCAGAGAACCTATCAACTACTCTACATTTCAGCCTAATTTTATTAGGAAGTCAGCTGTCTGTGTGCTTCATGCTGGTATCTAGCAATTACGATCTTTCTTCATGTCTGTTTCCCTTCCCATTACAAAAACAAGCTCATTGTGCTAGTTTTATTTTTCAAATTTATTTCCATGCATAGTTCTTCACAATAAGTTGATATAGGAAACTGACTTGGAGAGGTCACTGTTTATAAAATGACACGCCAGAATGTTTATATGGCCCTGGGCTGCGGGAGCCAGAGAATGGATGGATATCCTGCAGCTGTCTTGGCCATTATATTGTGGATGGCAGGTTGCCAGCAACAACTGTGGCAGAGTATCAGTGTCTTCTTCTGTGTGATGAAACAGAGAATATTTGCACTTTATCAGGAGAATTTGTGGCAGAGCTTGGAGGACTTGAAGTGACTAGAGATGGAAGTAGATAAGCAGCTTGCAGGTTGTACACCAACCTGTCCTTCTGTTGGCTCCTCCAGGCCTGGCACCGCTGACGCTTTTTTTGCCCTTCTTTCTAGAACATTTAAAAGAGAAGCTGGAGGAGTACATGGTCCGCTTTGCCAAGGTGAGGATCGTGCGCACCAAGAAACGAGAAGGGCTCATTCGGACCAGGCTGCTGGGAGCCTCGCTGGCTAGAGGAGAAGTCCTGACATTTCTGGATTCCCACTGCGAAGTCAATGTGAATTGGCTGCCACCCTTGCTTAGTAAGTGCATGAGCATTCATCAGACATTAAAATCAGAACATACAACCAGTAATTGAATCTGTGTCCCACAGTAAGCAAGGCATGCGCTGTATCAAAGTGTTTGGAGTTCTGCTCAAGTTCTGATCTGTCTGAAGTGTCAGTATGAGAGAGAACTCCAAGAAATGTGGGCAGCTGTATTTTGTTTCCACAGACCCAAGAATCTGTAAAATCTTGCAGTAATGCTTCAGCTTATAATAGTTACAATTTATTTTATTATTACTACTGCTAAATACACTGCTATAGCTAGTATAATGTTATGTTCTTACTATAAATCTGAAAAGGTTTGTTATGCAGGTATTGTACTCCTTCCTAGTTTTCCACATTGCATTAAAACAGTTTTTGCTGTAAATATATCCAAGGCCTCAGTGTTAAATCCAATAGCAATAGCATTCACAACGGGAAGCTCAGAAAGAATGATTTGCTATTGACTGTTTTGCTGGATTCCAGCTGCAGCTAGCAAAGCTCCATTAGTTAAAGGAATGGAAAGAATCAATTATTGTAGTCTAGGTCTTCACTTCTGGAAACAATGTTCTCTTTTCTACACACCTGACTACATGCAAAGTATGTATGCTTTGCAAAGTGAATGCTTTTTACTACCATAACCAGAGAAAATTTCTGAGTTGCCTAATAAAGAAATTTGTATTCATTAAAAAAGTCTGCTGTAAGTACACAGAAGGTTATGGTTTCGCTAATTAATGGTTATTGTTCTTTGAATTCTGTTGTTAGGACTCTTGGGCCACACAGTAAGCTGATAAAGCATTTGCAGCAACATGTGCATTCTTCTAATGAGCTATCAGTAGAGACCAAGAAAAATACTATTAACTAGTTTCTCTTCAGATCAGTAATAAGATAATGCACAAAATTACAAATTTTTATCCTTCCTAGCTTCCATATCAAATCATGCATACAGTTGTTCCCCTTGTTGCCCCCTTGCCCTCAATCACATCTTCATTTTAAAAAATAATCTCCATGTCTTCATGTAAAGCACAAACATAATAAAGGAGCAGAGAGAAATCCAACTTGAGGCCAGTTCCCCTTGTTCTGTCACCAGGAGAGGAGACTGACCCCCACCTCACCACAGCCTCCTTTCAGGCAGTTGTAGAGAGTGATAAGGTGTTCCATGAGCTTCTTTTTATCCAGGCTGAACAACCCCAGCTCTCTCAGTTGCTCCTCATAGGACTTGTGCTCCAGACTCTTCACCAGCTCCACTGTCCTTGTCTGGACTCCCTCCAGCCCCTCAATGTCCTTCCTGTATTGAGGGGCCCAGAACTGGAGGCACAGTTTGATGCGCGGCCTCACCAGCGCCGAGTACAGAGGGACAATTCCTGCCCTGGTCCCACTGGCCACACTACTGCTGATACAGGCCAGGGTGCCATTGGCCTTCTTGGCCATCTGGGCACAGTTGGCTCATGTTCAGCCACTATCAACCAGCATCCCCAGGCCCTTTTCCTCTGGGCAGCTTCCCAGATATGCATCTGTAGGCTGTAGCTCTGCATGGGGTTGTTATGACCCAAAGGCCTCAGTTCTTGATCCAGCCTGTCCAGATCCCTCTGCAGAGCCTTCCTGCCCTCCAGCAGATTGACACTCCCATCCAGCTTGGTGTCATCTGCAACCTGACTGAGGGTGCACTTGATCCCCTCATCTAGATCATCAGTAAAGATGGTAAAAAGTACTGAGCCCAGTACTGATTCCCTGGGGAACAGCACTTCCAAACTTCCACCAACTGGGTTTAACTTTATTCACCACAACTCTCTGGGCATCCAGCCACATTTTTATTCAGTGAAGAGTGCACCTTTCTAAGCTGCCACCTTCTCCACCAGGAGAATGCTGTGAATGCATTACTGAAAGGCATTCACAGCCTTTCAGTAGGCATTACTGAAAGGCATTACTGAAATCTAGGTAGACAATATCCACAGCCTTTCCCCACATCCACTAGGCAGGTTACCTGCTTATGGAAGATCATGCTAGTCAGGAAGGACCAGACTTTCATAAACCCATCTTGGCTGGGCCTCATCCCCTAGCCTGTGTGATCTTCCATGAGATAATCTGTTCCATACATATAGCTAGATTTCACCCTGTAAAACCAAAAAAAAAAAAAAAATAGAATAGCATCAAAGGATTCATAATTGCAGCCAGGTTGCAGTTGGGTATTGAACCCTCAGCCTCAAACCAGAAAACTGGAAAGATGAGAGCAACTGCATCACTGCCCCTCAGTTCTCAAGAGGAATGAAATCTTTCTCGTTCCACATACAGTAGAATACGTGTAGATAATCAACCAGCCAGAGGACCTAGAAACAAGTCTTGAGGAATAATGAAGCCCAGAATCAAATCTGGTTTCTTTTGAAAGAAAAAATAACACATTACATAAAGGACAAATAGAAAATGAATACGCATCTGGTATATTTTCCCTGTGCCCTGTTTTTCTATAGGAATGAGAGAATTTTCTTATAAACTTGAGATGGCATAAATTTACTATACTGAAATCACATGACACCTGCCTGCTAAAAATAGTAAAGTTAATGTATGTTTTCAAGTGTTAATCTGAAGTTATATTTTGTGATTCACTCAGCAGTGCATATGACTGAAAGTCATTCAGGGAAACCCCAACAGAGGATATGCTGAGTATTTATTGCTTTGAAGCTGCCCTGTTTTAGCTCTGATTGTATCTGGCATGTGTAGTGAAAAATCCTCAACAAATACATGGTTCAGCCCTGCTCTGGACTGGCAGTCTTTGCTGAGAGGAGCAGTGGCTTCCACTGTTCCAAACCAGGTTTTGTTCCAAATGAGATCTTGAAAGTTAGAGGTTGGGGAGGGAGAGGTGAGGAACCAAGAGCAATCACTTAAAGATGGTTCTCAGAGCTATTTAAGTATCTAACTTGCATTTTCAGAATTAACTATCAGCGTGTAGGCCAAAGAAAGAATGAGTTATTTCAGTACCTTTAGGGTATCTAAATGGCTCTGTGGAGCAGACCCACAGTTGTTTTCAGTTGCAGTCCTTTGTTTTGTCTTCTTAAAAATGGGGGTAAAATGCCTTTATTTTCTTTAGACTTTATTTAGTTTATTTCTTTTATTAAATTGGCTCTTAAGCTTAGGTGAGACATTCTGAGATACTAAAGAGTTAGGACTGATGCTCACTGAGTAGGTAGCTGTAGTTGTGGAAAAAGGTTGGCAAACACAGCTGTTTGTTGTCACTCAGCAGAAGGAAAAATGTGGCTTGGACTCCAGCAGCTGACAGTTTTACTGCAGTGTGAAGTCACAGTTATTGCAGGTAAGAAACTGAGTGGCAAACCAGAAAGGTGCAGCAGGCACATATTTCCTTCTGCTGATGTTGCTGCGCGAGCAGTAAGAGGAGAGGTGGACATTAGATCAGTAGTGACATAGGCTACCAGAACCAGGTTTGTTAAGACAGGTTCCTTTCCTGATGAAGAATTAAAAATATATCATGTTCGGATTATGCTTGGCAAGTTGTCAAAACACCTGCTTGTTATCCATTTCACAACATGTATATGATGTATTGCTTGAGAGTGGAGAAACTGAGGGTACAGCTATTTATGGCAACTCAGTTGAGCCACTCAAATGTTGTCACTATCAGTAATCAGGTATTTGAGTACAATAAAAATATTTGCGTTGAAAAATGGCAAAAATAAGACTGTTTGCAATTTGGCGTTGTTACTTTAAATGTGCACTTGAAGTTAAAAGGGTACCTGTTTCTCACTGAGATAAAATCTATTTTTCTGAGATAGTGACTCATCCAATATTGCAAACTTCTGTTTATTGCCATACATGCTGGCTCTGCTTGATCCTAAAAGTGCTGAATTCAAATATGTATGTACATATTGGTTAAAATTTCTTGAGAGAAAGTTCTGAGCAATGTCCCCTCTTGTTCTCAGGCTTTCCCTCAGATCTACAAGATTTTTGCATGTACAGTGATGCTTATCTGTTTGCTCTTCCCTTTAACTGAAGCCTATATGCAGTGAAATAATGCATGGATATTTTCAGACCAGTAGGAATCTATAAGGGGATGAGGAGTAAAGGCAATGGAAGAGAAACTGTAAAGAACTTCAGCTGTGGCTTTCAGTGTGTCATTAGGAGCAGATGGAGGAAAGAGCAATGGCTGATAAAGGCAGCAGCATGTTTGTGTATCTAAGTCTGTGATACCACCACACTTGTGAGATGTAAGTTAGCCCTACAGCCTTTTCTTTCTGTTTCCTAAATTCATACTGGGGCTACATTTAAGCCTAAGTAATACGTATGTAAAATTCATTAGTTTAAGCGTACTGAGGCTGCAAGTTTGGTTGCTTTGTCTTTTGGTGTGTACAACTACAAACACCCTGGTTTCATCAAAAGGCAAGATTTTCCTGTGATTCCTTTTCTCTAAAATATTTTCGAGGCTGAGAAGTAAGTTCTGCAGAAACACACCAAGACAGGCAGGTAAGCATCATCACACTTGCAGAATTCTTGAGAGTTGCAGAAATGAAGGCTGGGATTGAGCTTGAGCATTGCTCAAATAAATTTCCCCCTGACTATCTCTGCATGTGACTTGGAGACTTCAAATCCTTCAGTGTTTAAAGGCAGCAGCTTTTAAAGATGAAGAGAAGGATGCTAAGGCATTAAGAGTCTACCTTTGACCTGCTCCAGAAAAATCAATCCCATTTAGTTTCTCTAAATTCTAAATTCAAATCAATTTAGAAGTTAAAAAAAGAGATAGATTGTTATAAGCCCTATAACTATTAGGAGGGCCATCACAGGAAAGAGATTATGTAAAAGTGACTTTATATAATGATCACAGATAACATGTACAGTGTGCCAGTGAATGTAATTATATTTGGCAATAACAACAGTAATGCAGCCATTATCTCTTTGATGAGTTTCCTAGAATTTTGTGAGAGTCTGTGTTTTAAATTTATTTCACTATTAAAAGATAAGGATGTAAAAACCTGCTGAACTTCCAGTCACAGTAATTTCTCACTAGCAGCATTGATCCCTGATTTGGACAGTGTTTCTAAGCTTAAACTTCTGAGAATAAATAAAAAGACACAGATGTTTTGTGAAAATAATCTTTTTTTCTTAACACCAGTCCCACAAAAGCATGGAAGCAGAATCTGTATTATTAATCATTATACCAGTATTACCTGCCTTCCTGTCTAAGTGTTCAATCCACACTCAGCCCTCTGATTATTTTTAGGGTATTATCAAACATCAGTGAAAACTAAACAACAAAATTTAAAAAAAAATTAAAAAATTTAAAAAAAAAATCAAATTTCCACGTAGGCCCTGAAATGTACTACATAATGTGAAGGATCTAAGCTGCCATTCAGAGAAAAAGCTTTATTATACTTGGAATTTTAAGATTTTAGGGGGTGTTTGAGGGTTCATAGGTAGTTTTTTTCTACCCTTTCTTGTCAGTACAGCTATAGGTTTTCTCTGTACTTCCTCAAACCATTATTCTTCTTCCTAGTTCTTGATGTTGGCCTATCTTCTTTACTTGTCTTTCTTTTCAGAGAAGCTCTATAGGATTAAGCAATAGGATTCACCAAAGCAGACTCAGGCCCAGTGGAGCTTATGCTAGAGATGGGAATTTGATTTAGTCTCACAGTTCTATATTTTTTTAAAGCAAAACTAAACTCCTTTCTTTACAAAGCAGGTAAGAATAATACTGTGAAGCCTTCTTTACAACTCAAAAATTGGTACAAAAAAAAGGACACAAGCTCTGTTTTTCTCTTTGTGTTGGAGTTTGCCTTTAATTTGGAGCATTTGATTTCAAGCTGAAGCACTCTACAGCCACAGGAACAGTGACTGAATGGTTGCAAGGGCTGAGATTCACATTTAGGAATAAATTTCTCTCTCAGGGGTTTCCCAAACACACTTCCCACAGATGAGGGAGTATTTTTACCATTTTCTTGCTGGCTTGTTCCATAACTGACAGACTGGGGACAGCTCAGAGTAGCAATGAGAGAGAGATGCAGATGACTGGACTCTTGTGGGTCTCACAGGGATGTGCTTCCCTTTAAAGAACCATAAATACTTCTAATCATTGCCCAACTGCATTAATTCTACTTAACTAAAGGTTTGATACAGCTTTGAAAAATGAAATTCTTGGGGGGCCATAGGGCACAAAGCAAGCAATCTTCAAACTTCAGAAACCTGTGGGATTCGCTTTGCAGTAATATGATAGATGACTTGACTAGACATGCCGTTTCCTATTTTCTACTTTCATTTTTCAGACCAGATTGCACTTAACCACAAAACCATCGTGTGTCCTATGATCGATGTCATTGACCACAATCACTTTGGCTACGAGGCACAGGCGGGGGATGCCATGCGAGGAGCTTTTGACTGGGAAATGTACTACAAAAGAATCCCGATCCCTCCAGAGCTCCAGAGAGCTGATCCCAGCGACCCCTTTGAGTAAGTAGCGATAAAGGGGAGAGTGGGAACATGGAGAAGGGCAAGCAAAAAGTGTAACTGTAGCAGAATCCAAGCCCAGACTTTTCCGTGTAGGCCACTTCCTGCTAATGAAAGGTAATTGAAGAAAACACCTGAAAACTAGGAAAAAGATCAAGGCAACAATTTGTAGAACTCACAAGCTGTGCATGGAAACACAACCTGGCTCAGTGACTGTACATAAGAAACAGGCTTGTAGTTAAGTATTGGCATCAGACAAGAAGTGATTGTAATGACAGGTATTCTGTTTATTTCACAGAAACTTTATTTAATGTTTTATTTGCTGGAGATTGATGCAATATATGCATCAGGAGTTGAGTCCACATTTCACCAGCAGATGCTTTGTTTATAACTGGAGATATGGCTGCTTTATATGCAGTGCTTAGACACTTAAAGACAGAGCTGTCAAATCTGAACACTGTCAAGATGATTTGTAAATAGTTTTAGATAAGACAGACTCTGATCCCAGTATTGTAGAGATCGGCTCGTTCACAGAAATTATCTTCTTTCTTTTCACAAAGATACATCCTTTTTTCTTATCTTTTCTTATTATTCTCATGTAAGGATCAGCTTGGCTTAATCCTTATCAAAACAGAAAGGACAGACAGACAGACATAGTTCTAATGTAGGAAAGTCTCCAGGTCTCTCACACAGGCACATCCCAGCAGGGCTGCCAATGGGGCAGGCTCTGACACTCGTTAGCCCTGGCTGAGCCTCCACACAGTTTGAAACCTCAGCATATTCCCCTTCCCAAAACCTGGAAACAATAGCAACTGAACAAGAAGAACTGTGTCTTTGACCCTAATATGCAGGGAATGACCAGCAGGAAGGAGTAGGTAACTGTGACATTTGTGGGCTTATTTTCATTATTCTCCTTATTCCTTTTTGCTTCTCTTCATCCAGGCCCTTCAGTCTTCATCTTGCATTACCATAAATGCTGATGAAGTACTTTACATCAGGTGCCAGTGTGACCACTTGTCACTGATTGAGTGAGAGATTTGGGCAAGCCCTGCTTTAGTCTCAGATTTTTGGCAGCAGTTTAAATTGAGTATGGCCCACACCTAAAATCACTCCAGCCTCCACGTTCTAAGCATGGCAGATCAGGTTTATTATAAAATTAGTTATTTATTGAATAGATGTGCGACAACAGACAAAAGGCCTTAAACAGAGTTACTTATTACACAGTATAAAACACAGAGAACTAGTAGATTACATAAAACAGTGTGCAATTCAAGGTAATGAAAGCTAGCAAAGAATTAGTATATATTAGGAGTCATGTAATTTACCACCAAAATAACGATGGTGTGCAGAGTCTTTTCACTCAGCTCCCAGGAGAGTAACCATAAAGTAGGCATCCCAGCTTTGTGGAGAAAGCCCCAGATATTTCCAGGGAACATGCAGAAGATTTCTGCTTTGTGAAAGTTTGTTGTAGTTTTTACAGTTTGTAAAGTGAACTGTCAGTCAGAAATTCCAGCTTATCTTTCCAGATCTGACTTCCACAGCAAGATATCCATTGACAGCTGGAAGCATTACTTTCATGGCATCACAAAAAGTCACTGCAAGACAAGCTGTCTTGATAGAGTTACTTCACCAGTTAGCAAACTCTCATGAAGGGCAAGATGCTCTGAGTTATTTCACCAGGTAACAAGACACACACAAGCTCTTCAGAGGGGAGAGATGCCCTGCTACACCATTCCACAACACAGATGCAGCTAGTGCAATCACATAACACTCCAGAGCTGCTAGATCTTCAATTCCTCTAAGTCTTCCCCGTCCTCTGAGCAGTTGTACTTTCTTGGTACTTACTGAAAGTAACCATTGTACAATTTGCTTCAGCATTCAAAGTTTGTATAAGTAAAACTTCTCTATTGTCAATGTAGCTACAGGGTTGCTTATCAGTTGTTTCACATTTGCTGTTTGTAGTATGCATCTTGTAGAATCTTGTTGCGAAGGCAAGAGAGGATTAAAGAGGAATCTCTCACAGGAAACTTCCTAGAAAGACGAGGTTCTGCGCAGTACAGAATAGATGCAGTGGTTTTGCATGAACTGCTGCTCCACTCAGCATGGCAGCAGTTGATACCCACCTTGCCCTGCCAGCATAAGACACAGGCAGATAAATGGCTTCCTGAGGAACAACATAAAGTACAATGCAGCCTATAAATCTCTTGTAATCTGAGTAGTTGTCCGGTGGAAAGACTTCCCAGTTCTTACACAAATCAGTTAGAGTCTTCCTTTGTTTTCCCCATAACAGGATGCACATCAGAGCAGTGCTGCTGGAAAAGCAGCCTTGCACAAGGAACCCCACATGCCAGCAGGGCTGAAGGCTGGCTGAGCTAGGATAATATGCTTGCTTAAAAGTACCCTCTGCCTAAAATGGCAAATGGGAATAGATATGTTTTAAATAATCAGTATGAATTTTTCTTAGGGGAAATATTATTTTCTAATTCTAAGTCAGTACTGCTTCTCTCCTAGGGCCTTCTCTGCTGAGACCTCAAGTTTTTAATACCTTGCTTACAACAAATACAGTAAACGTTGCAAACCATTTTACCTATCAGTAACTTAATTGACCAAGACAGCTTCTGTGGAATAAAAGATACAGAACAGTTTTTCTTTAGGTACATATGTACTAAAACTAGAAATTGCTTCAGCCAGCACCATAATTATTATGCTACTATTTTGTAAGCAGTAGGGATTTTTTTTTTAATTTAGGTTAAATATTTTACTGTTGGTATCGTAATAGTTTTATTTCTTGCCAGCAGAGTCAGATCTGAGATGATCCCTAATGAACTGGAAAATTGCCAGCATTTTTAGTAGAACACCAGCAAATCACAGATACATGATCCAAAAAGTGTGCTGATGAGTTTTTCCCCTTACTTAAAATGCCAACACAGTATATGTGCAAGGCAGAAAAGGTCACATCAGCCTAAGAAATAATGTACATAAAACCAGATCAAGCTGCAGAAGACCTAAGAGCAGTTGTTGTAGTATCTGCATGGTACATTTGCTTTCCATCTGCACATGATCAAAGTACTGCTGCTGCAGACACCAGCAGCGTGTTTGCAGCTGACACAAGCAGCTGAAGTGTTGGCAGGTAGGCTCTTAGTATGACAGGAGCACGAATCTTACTAAGCTCCAATGCCAGCTCAGCTAGTGTTCCAGAATTAATCTTTTCCCACGTTTTAATTTTTTTTTAATAGTATTGAGTGTGGTCAGTTTTGACCAGGTGCTCTCCCATTAGACGCTGTCTATCTCAACATGGTCTTCCAGTTCAAAAACCCTCTTGGGAATTGAAGACATTCTCATCCATTTGTGGTGGGAGTGTAGTCATGCAAGTTCCTATGCTTGCAGTGCCACTTGGGGTGGCATCTCCATCCTTTGCTGTGACAGAACTTGGAGCTTCACTGCAGCTCTCAGCTTTTTCTGATGTACACTCTCACCCATTCTCAGGCCTTTTGCAGTTGTTCACAACAAGTAGCTTTACACCAACATTTGCCTTGATGTTTAAGACTGTAAAACGCTCTCAAAAGCTTCCAGTGTCAGTTTCAGGTACAGATGATGTACTAGCACCAACTGGGGAGTCATATGACAAATTTGTTACTGCACTTGGATCAGGCAGCATTCATGCACAAATTTTATCAGTTTGGTTCACATATAGTTTGTCATTGGCCATGCCAAATTTCCCGTAGGTTTCACTGAACCAAACTACAGCCATTTAAAATATATTTTCAGTCAAAGCTCCCATGTGAATTATTGGATATTTTTCTATGCTCATTGTAGCGTATAGGAAAGTTAAACAGCTATTCCATAAATGGATCTCATGTCAGTTTTAAGATTTGCCATTTCTTTGAAATATCTGTGTGACTATTTTTCAGGATATATTGAATCCTTTTAGGCCTGGAAGCTGGACTTCACCTTTAATAAGGTTGCCTCCTCATCCAGACACTAAGTCTGTGAATTCCTTGATTTCCCTTTTTCATGTGCCACAGAAACAAGAGGAATTTTACATTGCATTCAACTGATCTGTCCTAGTTGCAGCTCATCACAGTGACTGTAGCGATTTTTGTCTTTCAATTTGTATACAGCTACCTAAATATACTCTGAAGGGTGCTTCATGCTGTTTTCCTCTGCTACATCTGGGGTTGTGCAAGCAACTCAAATTGGTGTTCTGATGCATGATGGGAAATTGTCAGAGAATTGTGTAATCATGATTATGTCGTGATGATGCTCATTGTCTTGATCCCAGGATCAGTGATTGTTCAGCGGAATTGGAGATCACTTGGGATGTTTTTTTCTAGTCTATGAGCAGGGAGGACCAGAGATGTTTATCTGCTTTGTGGCAAGGGTCATCTTGGTTTATTATCTCCTGCCATTCCTCTGTCTCAGCAGAGGTTTGAGAGCTTGCCCTTACAGGACACATAGGTTTGGGACATAAGAGCATGCTCCTCTGTGGCTGTTCCTTTCCGTGGTGCGGGCACTCTGGTCTCCAGTGGAGTTTGCCTAACCCAAGCAATCGCCACTTAAACTAATGGGATAACCTTGTTGCTATAATGGACTGTGATATACAGCATGTCAGTTTATATGATTTAATAGCCTGTCTGAGCTAAAAGCTCGATGGAAGTTCAAAGTGGAGATTTGATATGCTCAGGCCTGCTGGAGATGACTGCTCTGTATTTCCTGGCAGCACTTACATTGTATCAATTCATGGTATCATATCCTGATCTGATAACTGGCATCAGTTTCATGCCAGCTGCAACATACTTTTCACCAGACAAGAAAACATCAGTTCAACTCAAAAAACTATTTGGAAGGGGCTGCAGAGCTCCTTGGAACAGTTTTATGATGGTGTAACTTTATGATGCAGGAAAGAGAGAAAGGTGCAGGTGAGACCTAACAACATTGCTATTGAATTCCAACTCAAGATGGAAAATTTAACCAATGAGAGAAGTGTTGTGCTATTACTGGATGCCAAGACTCCTAGCACGTATCTGAGGAAGTTAGAAGTGTTTTGGTGTGTCGCCACTCCCTACCCTCCAAGAGTTCTTTGCCTTCCAGTGTAGAGCTGTGATCTCCAGACCTCTCTGAAGGGAGAGAAAGCTGAAGAGTCATGTAACTCTAACAAAGGATTAGGATGGTGGTTTTGCAAATACTGAGCTATTCAAGCAAGTAGAAACAACTTTGTAACATCTGACATTTTAGTTCCTATACTCAGTGTCCTATTTATAATATAGATACAGAATCACTCCACCATCACAAGGCTCTCACAGTAATAGGAGCCACTTATGTTTAATGGATGTACTTTTGGGTAGAATTTTGGACATGCTCAAGGGATAAAATTGGGTGATCAGTACATTTTTCTTTTCCCTTGCATCACAGGCTCTCAACCTTGAATGTAATTTATGACCCTAATGTAGCTAGTTGTGTGTAGAGATTGGAAGGTTACTTGTCATTTTCTGTTGAATTGCGTACCTAAAATCACATTATTATTTTGCAAACTGTCATCCAGATGCTCTTTTTTTCAAATTTGATATACTCTGAGAAATACTCTTTTTCTGCAGCTCCCTACTTTCAGTATTTAAATACATACTTTTTACAACATGTTCGTGCAAAGAAAGTCTTTGCTAAGACTACATTTCAAATCTGACAAGTACTTTTACAATTTTATTATCGTTTTCAGAAGTTCAGAAAGTGCTTTGGACAATGATTTCTGTTCTATAGCTCCATGTGCTTTATAGCCTATGTCTTTTATGGCTGATTTCTGCCTATAAACATATTCATAAAACCTCTCACAACCAGAAACAATCATCTATTTTTTTAAAGCCTGAGTATAATCTACTGTTTTGAACTGTGCAGTAGGAATGTTTTATGCAAAGGCATTATTCTACAGTGAAGCAGTCTCCAACCAGTGGGAGTTTGTGTAAGTTACGGTCTTGATTTATTGTTTTGACAAGCTATGGTCTGTAAAAGACTGCTAGTGGAGATAACAATAGAGGATATAAAAATAGCTTTTACAAACTGTCATCCACCCGTGGCCCCTTGAAATCTCAGAATTTTTTTTAATGAGAGATACCGACACGAACAGAGAATTTGTGGGTATGCGTGTGCTCATATTGAATCATTTTCTCCTGCCTTTGATAGGATTTCAGTGTAGAAGTATTGTACAACCAGTACATTTTCTCTGAGGACCAGTACAGAGGAGAGAACTCTACAGAGAGTGTAACCTGTCAGAAGGAAAAAAAAAATCAAGGATAAAATGCTGCTGCTGGTTTAATTTTAATTTTCAATCAAGGAAATCAATCACTAATCAAGGTCTTCATGCTACCTGAATTGGGTAGATTCAGATTTGATACACAACCTTTCACTGAAATGGTCATTGTGTCTCATGCCACCCAAGACAGAAAAGTACTAATTTTGTTCATGTTTCCAATTTTCTTTAATACTTGGGGCATAAAAATGTAAACACCTTGAGTATAATGCTTCTAGAGCTGCTAGCCTGCTACTTCACACAAGTATCAACTTTGGAGCTTGACAGTCTATATGCCCATATGCTGGGGTATATTCATAGGATGGGTCATGAATACTACCAGTAATTAGAAAATTAAGTAGCTTCTGGGCATGATTTTAATATGTGTTTACATAAAAAAACACTAGGATGGTGGCCAAGAAGAAGACAGAGCTATGTTGCTCAGTGCATACAGGTGAGCTATTTAAAACTATCACCATACTGTTCATACAGATGGCTTCACTCAAAATTATAAAGTCATGCCTGAAGAGTTTTCTGTAAAGAAAACTAAATCACCTTTTTAAAGCAGTTCTTTCTATTCTTATTAATATGTTTTTAAGTCATTTTCTCTAGAATTTTCATGTAAAATTTGGTGACACCTATTGATTTTAATAAAGAGAAAAAAAATTTTCTCTTACATTTTATAGTGTTTATCAGCATAAATTTGGAAGCAACCTCTGCATCCACTTGGTTGTTGTGGTTTATTTAAAGAATGATCTACTGCTGTCAAAAACCTCAATCTAGTGCTGCAGTTGCTTCCAACAGAAGAAAGCACAAAGGCTGAACCAATTAATTTTATGGGATCACTCTGTGCCAAACCACTTTCAAATGTGTACATTGATGCAAGTTGCATACCTGCTCATTGGCCCAGGTTTATTAATACTCTTTAGCATCTGTCCAGGGTGGGATGTGTATGTCCTTTACCCCTTGCTCTGTGAGGTCTGCAGGAGCTCACAGTATCACAGTGCTTTCCTCCAATGCCCATGATTCTTTTTTCAGAGGCAGTGATCAACTAAGCATGACATAGAAGCATCTTAGCATCTTCACTTGCCAGTATTTCCCTTCTGATTTTTTTTTGACTCTGCATGGAATAATTCTGCCTGTCCAGCTATCTTGGTGTAGCCCTGAGGTAATGAGATTTTTCTGGCTTCCACTCTGAAAAAATTAGGCTGCCAGTGCAATGGCTGGAAGCGTGAAAAAAGAGGAGATGGGAAAAAATTTGTATGTAGCCAGTGTTTCAGTACTATTCTTACAATATCCAATCAGAAACTTTCCTGCCACAGCTTTAACACCTTCAAATTTTTAATCACTTACACTGTACATTGGGAGCAAAGATTTTAAGTATTTGAGGACTCATGTCAGATAAGTTCATTGTTCAGTTTCAAGTAAATTATATTCTTTCCTTCAGTCTCTCTTAATAAATAATGTTTTCTAGATCTCCAGTGATTATCTTTGCTCCTCTGTGGACTGTTTCCATCCTGAGAGCATACAGCACCAGCCAAAGTCTTACCATTGCCTGGTAGAATAGATGGGTGACTTTGGCTCTCTCAGAAACTTATGCTCCTGTTTACAATTCCTTGACAGTATTGATTCATGCCAGACTTGTGCTCTGGTGTAACCTCCACATCATTTTCTGCAGAACTGGTATCTAGCCAAGTATTCATCATCCTCCTCTTGTAATTCAGATTTAACATGTGTAAAGGCAAGGCATTTATATTCATATCTATTTCAAGTGCCATGTCCAAAAGAGTGATCTGTCTTCATTATCCATAGATCAGTGCAATACTTTGTATCTGCACATTTGGAAATTTATCTTTTTTTTTCCTTTCTTTATTTCACTTTTCCAATTTGCTAAGATTTTTAAATTCTGCTTAACCCTACAGTTGTGTACGGCCTACTGCAATGTTACTTGAGCTTTACTTGAGGTTTGTGCAAATGGCAAATTCTGTTCTAAATCCTGATTATAATAATGTCTGTTTGGTCCATGCCAGAAATTGAGACATGCAGAGTCCCTGGGTTTCCAACAATCCATTTTCTCAGCCAGAAATGCAGCATGTTCCACCCTGTGGCCCTTGAAAATTTTTCAGCTTTCTGCTAAGCAAACCTTTATAAAACGGTACCAAAGAATTCCTTCACATCCTGTAGATACCATCTGATTTACAGCACAGTAGCAGCTTGCTCTTCAGGTCCATTTCCAGCCTTGAGATCAAGGCTAGGACTTCATGGGCACATGTTGCAATCTGATCCAGTTATGCACAAATCCCTCCACTCCATGGAGCTGCTGAATTGCACCATGCAGATTTTCGTGCAACATTGAATTGAATCAGATACAGAATAATGTCTGCAGATGATCTAAATGCAATTTCCATTTTGATTTTGGATTATAGGGTATCAGCAGATTTTGCACCTCTGTGACATTAATCATGTCCCTTCATATTTCTGCAGTTTTTAACCCTGGAAGTTGATCTCTGAATCAGGTTATTTATCTCAGACTTGAGTGAGAAAAGAAAAGTGAAAACATATTTTGTTTACAGTCTTAGGAGAGTTCACTACAGGTATTGACCTGATGAGTACCTTATTCTGAATTATCCCCAGACAAACTAGCATCTGTTTCATTTTCATGTAAGTAACGAAAATATCATTATTCTGGCTGGAAGACAAGTTTTTGTCAAGAGGCAAAGGTAAATGCCTCCTCCAACCTGTGGAAGTGAAAATTATGATAGAAAATTATGATAAACACTCTGAAATTTGCTGTGTTAGTTTATTTATAGAATGCTATGCATGTCTCTTGATAGACCAGGAAAAAATGAGACTCAAAAGAGTTGACATCGGTTCTTTGATAAACTGCCAAGACAGTATCCTTTGTCAGGGAACAATATTCTTGTATAAACTTTACTCATTTCAAAATGTACCTCTTCTGTTTGTGAGAATACAGCACAGAAATATCTCTTCGAGTGAATTATTTGGAAAATCAACCCCTGTGATGTTTTCTGGTTTTAAGATGGTGCATCAGTGTTATTTTCAGTGCTGGAGAGGCACTCTAGGCATGAAATTACAGAAGTCCATTTGCCCCCTACAGAGAATGAGATGCCTGCAAGGAGAGAGGAGATCCCATGCCCTCCACTCTCCTTGTTCTCCAGCAGAAAGTTTAGCTGATGCTGCAGAACTTCCCTGGCTTTTTCATGCTAGGGCAAATAACCACTCTGTTTTCCCATGAGTGCAAATGACATGTGGACATGCAGAGAACTGGGAGTGAAGAGACGGTGATAAGTCAGGAAGAGCACAGCGGGAGAACAGTAACAATAATTTTCCTTTTCAAAGCACTGCAAACATGCAAAGGACCTCTCAAAATACCCAGGGAAAAGATAAACAGCAGGGAAGAAAGTAGTTTGGAGAAGTGTTTTCAGACCACTGCCTGGGGAGCACAGGGCAGTGGTTTTGAAGAGACTCCCAGAGGACCCTGAAGAAGAAACCCTAAGCTCTCAGTCCACAGGAAATGTTTTAAGTCCCAAGCTCCTTGCTGTGCAGTAGGTTTTCATGCCTAGCCTGTCATTTAGTGTTGGTGGTTTTTTTTTTTGACAGAATGACAATATAAACAGCAAAACTGTTCAAAGCACAATCTTTGTTCCTGACTTTTTCAAAGGGTATTCAGGGAAGACAAATAGTCCTTTGACAGTCATATATATGTAATTAGTATGCAATATGTAATATGCAATATGGCTTCATCATATGGGCCCTGTTATTTCCAGGGGTGTTTTCATATGACCTTAAACCAAACAGCATAAGCAAAACAAAGAAATTATTATAAACATTGAATATAAACTATATTGCATTAATTTTTTAACTTACCTTACTGCATTTGCTTACATTTCTGCTACATATGGATATTATTATTCTATAGAAGAGTGATGTCAAGAGATGTGATTGTGTTTTTTGTAAATCACAAGGTATTATTGCTGTTATTGCTATAATTTCCAGTATGAGTTCCTATAATGGTAACTTAATAGGTTAATAAATTTTTAATGCCAAGACAGAGTATTGTGACTGTCTTAATGGAAGTGGTAATACTTTAAAACATTTGTATATGTACCGGAAGGTAATAACATGCTCATAATTTCTGTAGGCATAAAGGACTCAGAAGTTATCAAAATGTGAGTATTGGAATGCCTGTGACTGTATTTTTTTTTATACTGCCATGTTTTTTTAATGTGGTATAGCAGGATACTGATCAAGTTTATAAAAATACTTGAATTTACATATTTGTATATTAAAAATTATTTTTGCCTTTTTACTTTCATTAATAGTTTGTCAGATATGAAAGTTTCCTAAGCTTTGCAGGCACAGCTGGCCCTAGGCTGTAAGACAAGGAAGGCTGATAGATGGGCTTTAACTGCAGACAGATTTCATCTGTCTCATCTAATACTTATTAAGAAATCTAACCTCGGTTAAGTTGTATTTTACAAACTTTCAATTGTGTCAAGGACTGCCAAATAGTTGTTTTCTGCTTTTACTGAACTTACATCTCCACCTACTGGCTGATATGAGAAAGTCCCTTTAATATATTAGTTTAAATGAACTCAAAATAGTATTTTTGCCTGTAAAAGCTTTTCTTAATCATTTATAGACACAATTTTCAGGTGAGGTTTATTCGAAGTTGCTTGGTTACCTATATAATGAAGCCACTGATTTTAGACTCATCGACCTATGTGCATTAGCTTTGGTCTTAATAATGAAAATATGACAGAATTTTTAAATCAGGAGACAATATCTATCATCCATCCATCCATCCATCTATCTATCTATCTATCTATCTTTCAGTGGGAATGCATGAGTACATCCAATATCCAAGTACACAGTACACCTATAGAAAGTTATTGCTTAGTAACTCAATAAAGGTTAATAGCATAACAAGAATTACAGCAGTAGAGAAATAATTTTTAAAAAGACAAACAGAAAAATGTCTTTTAGCAGATCATTCAGATGACCCATCAGGTGATTATCAGTATTATTGCTGCATACAGAAGGGGAAAAAAAAGGCAAAGGAAAAAAAATCCTAATGTCAGTTTAGAAGTTAGCAAAAAGAACAGGCTGAAATTTGGTAACAAAAAGTTCAAAGTCAAGGTGGACTGACAGTGAGAATTTCTTTCAGAACAGTGTCATCCATTGGTAGCAGTAGAGGAAGAGAGCAGCTATTTGTAGAGGCTGATGATCATAGATAACAATGACTCTTCACTGTGATAACAGCTGTGAAAAGGACAAATGCAATCCTGGAACTTACTTTGCCTGTAGCCTTTGGCCCTGGTTACAAAATATTTCCAAATCCCAGGTGACCCTACTCCTTTTTCTCACAAGGATTCTGTCAGGATATCTCCTTGCACCCTCAGATGGGTTCTCTCTGTTCTTCTCTTGTCTTTGAGATGCTACAACTTCATCCACATTTCTGGAGGGAGAAGGTGAGAGCATTAAATAGGCACAAAATTAGAGCACAGGGTGTTCTTTCATACCTTAGTTTTCTCCAAAGATTTTGCTTTCTCATTCTTTATGATGAGGCATTCACCTGTGAAAGTTGATGTCATGTCCTGTCTGCCACCACTTTAAAATCTTTTGACTGGCATTTCTACTTAATTTCTTTTTAATTAGGAAGTTTGTGGCTTCAGAAAGTTTCCTACTAAAAATACATTGGTAAAATCTTAACTGTTGTGAGGAACCTTAAGTACATAATCTGCCTAGTAGTCATATAAAGAAAAAATACAGTACAGTGCATGGTGAAACCAAAAATCTGCTGCTTGGGCTGAGTAATAGTAACTCACACACACACCCTGTTAATTTTATGGAGATCAGTTTAGATCTCGATACCACATCAGTCTTATGAGCCACTAAGAATTAAATACCTTTTTCTGCAGAATTTTGTGTTAAGCAGTGCTAGAATTCAGGTGCTAAATGATGTAGGTTTCTTTTGAATTTGTTTTTTTTTTCTCTGAACAACTTTTTCAAATACTTACAATAATAACTCAAAATAGGAGCATGCCCTGAATGAAAAAGTAGCTATTACGCAGCTGGAGCAGAAATATTAAAAAATGTGGAAGATAACTGAAAGAAAATGGAAAAGTACTTTGCTTTCTATCTGTGAACAATAGGCACCCTCAGAAAACTTGAGACAATCTCTGTAGTTCTCAAGATAGCTGATTTTTGAATGCTTTCATTTGACTAAATAGAAGAATTAATTATGAAACTTAAATGAATTTGTGAGTTTCTGCATGTTTTGACATTCCAGACATAATAGAAAATCAAAAAATACCCCAAGAGAATGGGTAAAAGCAGCAAGATGTAGAGTTCAACCCATAAAGCAGGAACACCAGCAGGAGTAGAGGGTTTCCTGCAACTTGACAGCAGCATATGATGCCTCAGTTCCCTGAAAATGCTGGTCATTCTGGAAATTAATTGAACATACCTAAGCAGTCAGGCTGCTTAAAAATATTTGATCTGTCAGATGATTCCTAGTCTGTTGCTAAAGAGATCTCACATCCTATTTCAGTCTTTACTTCCTTGGCCTTTTGCAGCCTCTTTTATGAAAATATGAGCTCCATATTCCTCTGGTGGTTCTGGCACAGCTCCAAGTTTATTTTCACATCTCCGTTTTGAAAAGTGCAGGCCAGATTTGTATGCAGCATCATACTTAATGCAATCCTCAGCACCTGAGCTATATCTGCTGGAAAGATCTTTACTACTAGATCTTAAGGTTGTGTTTGCCCTTTCCAGAGCTTATCTGTTGCTTGTTTCTTCCATCCCACAACAATCCAACCTTGCATATCTCAGATACCTGAGGCAGTTATCTTTGCAAATGTTCAATTGATGCAGTCGTGGCTCTGACGAAGTAAAGGACTCAAGGTGGATGGAAGAGCAGCAAGATGAGATGAAGATGAGATGTACTTGAAAGATTCCTTGAGAACTTTGATGTCACTCTTCCAATACTTGAATCCATTTTCATTCAATAAGCATTGTCCTCTTTTTCACTTCCATTTCTAATGAAGCCTGAAATTAACATATCTTTTTTGTTTCCTTTCTTATTTGCAACATCATTGATACTGTAGCATAGCACTAGGAATAGTTACTCTAAAGCTAGAGGCAGAAGTCAAAAGTATTTTGGATAGATCCTGTATGTTGGGAAGAGGAGTGTTTTGAGTTATTTGGTCCATCCCAATATAACTAACACTTAACATCTCTACATTTAAGCTGCAGTTTGTCTGGAGGAGATATGTCCATGTGAATCTTAGTTAAAACCTATTTGGAACTCCTTGGTGTCATCACCTAACCTTAACAGAGATCCTCTTCTATTAAAAAGCTGATGTAAATGCACTAATTTTCTTTTGTGAATTTAATTTTCTTATTGTGATTTGCATGTGTAATAGCATGAAAAAAACCCTACATTTTAAGGGAAGAACTATAGTAGTTGATAATTCTGGAATTTCTGAAACCCATAGATGAGCATATGCTACTGGTGAGCAAGATTTTAGTAAGCAGATTTAGCAAGGGAGTCTGACAGGGATGACTAGGGATTCACTATTTTGATTATCAAAATGCACCTTGAAATTTCTGGTGTCTTGCACATTTTCTGTTTGTGTAAATAAACTTGGTGTTAGCCGTAAGTCAGTGTCTGTTAATAATTGTGTTGGATATTTCTGCCTCTCTGAGCCTTTTTGTCTCTCTCTGGGTTTTGTCCCTATAAGAGTAATGTTAACACTATACACATCCTTCCAGTGATATAATAGTAATGGGAAAAGTAAACTTATGTGTCCATAGTCCATTTATCAAAGTTGGGTAATTCATTCTGAAGAATGCAGTGTTTTGGAGAGTCTCTTGCTGGGACACAGAAAATCTGTAGATGAAAACAATAGCTGGAGCAGTAGAGGCTCATCACAGTGCCAGGGACAGGGCTGGTCACTGGCATGCTGTCAGATTTGTTAGCTAAAACAGATCCTTGGGGATTTTCATGACAGCTTTCCTTTCTGCACATTGATATTCCTTATTTCTGAATTATTCAGGATTGCTGCTGCTTAGCCAGAGAGTGTCTCTGGAGCATAATTAGCTAAGCAATTGGTAAAAACAGGAAAAAAGAAATGTCCCAATTATATATTCATTGTTTTGTGAGTACTTGAATAGCAATTTAAAATACCAGCTATAGTTCACAGGAACCTGCAAGGGCTGGAAAACTCTGGAAAGGATACCCTAGTCTCAGTCAAATTAATACCAAAACTGCTATGGTATGAAACAGGGCAAAACTTAAACCTTTCAAGACATGTAAAAACAGACACAAACTAATGCTGATATATGACCTATCCTACATCTACCTCATTTTAAGAGAAACAGAAGGACAGTCCCTTTCTCCCTGTGTTAAATACTTTGGTTTTTCTTTTTCTGTTTGTTACCTTTTTTTGGAAATTGAAATTAATTTCGCTTTTACGAAGATAATAATGAGAATATTTGGCTAGTGTTTGATCTACTACTCTTACTCCTAGAGCTATGTTTTGCTAAAAAAGGAAAGATGTTTCAGGATTGGGAGCTTGGTAAGTTTTTGATTAAGTGCCTGGGTGCTTTAATGTTTTTCTCATGGTCTTTCAGAGTATTTCCATTTGGTTTCCTTTCAATAAAAATAGGCTGGTTTAGTTTGAAGAGCGCTGTCTTTCTTGACAATGATTGGGACTCTCTAATCCATGGCAAAAGTTACTGTGAGGTGTGCAGAATACATAACCTCTGTCTTTGCCCTGACAGGTATGTGGAAGAAAGGCTTTCCTGCTGGACCTTGGTCAGTACCAAGTGACCCACTTTGGTTTTTCCTTTAGAAGACAGATTTTGTATCAGGTGGCTGCTGGCTAAAAGAAACCTTGAAAGTCTCTGAAAAAACAATGTACACATTTCTTGGGATTGAAACAAAATTTTAAGAAGTTAAGTAAGAAAATTATTTTTCTAATTCCATGTGCACTTAATTAAAAGAAATTGCGTCTTGTTTCGTTGACCTTCCACGAGCAGCTTTTAAAGAGGGTCTTTCTTGAAAGCTTTTATTTGCATCACAAGTGCATCACTCAAGTGCTATAAAAGCATCCTACTGAAGTAGAAAAATATTAATAATGAATTTTATAGCTGAAGCACAGAACAAGTGACTTACCATAGAGCCTTCAAACAAGAGTATCCACAGAGGACACTGTTGAGGCCAAATTTTGCTACCATATCTTAGGCCTTCTTCCCCCATTTTCTCCAGCTGTTAGCTTGCTTTATAACTTAATTTAAATTAGCTAGTTAATTAGCTATTTGGCAGAAATAATTTTTAAAAATCAAGCATTTCCTAAAATATTTTTGGACACATAGTTGTCATGTGTATAAATTTAAGTAAATAACACAAAAATTAATTTCACCAATATTTAATAGCAACTAGAATCTCTCACTTGGTCTTCAGCTGATGGATAGAGTTTTATTATCTTAAAAACAGGTGGAAAATACATTTCAGCTTTCTGTTTACAGGCCTTATAGGAAAGCAAATGGCCAACAGGGTATTTACACTGGAGCAAGGAGAAAGAGCAATGTCATACCAGGTGACTCAGTTGACTGGTCACAACAAAAACAGTTCAAATATGCAACTTCTGATCCATGAAGATAAATTTCAAAATGTTAGTAATGAAATAATTTTAAGTGGCAAAGATGCTCAGAGAAAAGTGCATGCAAATATTTTATAAGCCTAAGAAATAAGCTGATTTCAACAAGGAAAGTGCTTTGAATATGAGATTTCTGAATGTAAATGTCAGTGTTATTGCAAATTAATGAGAAGAATCAGAAATGCTGGCATCAAGTCAGATGTTTTGTTAGAGTTCCTATGTTTTATCATTGTCAGAAGTAAGCTTGTTGCCTGAGTAAAACATCCTGGAGGACAGACTCAAAGCCAAATTAGCCATCCATCCAAATTAGCCATCCATCCAGTTACCTGCAGGAGTAGGAAAATGGTTGGCTCCGGGGACACTCCAGCTGGTGTTCTCCAAATGAAATACTGAGTGTCATCAATCTGAGTGCACCTTGCAGACGTGCTTCCCTTGCCTGGAGGTAGGGTTAACACACTCTGATAGTATCAACAGCAACTAGAGGAGGTGAGCCAGGGAAAAGTTGTTTCAGATGAGGGTTGTGCTCTCTCTGGCTTCCCCAGATTCTTCCAGAACTGGAATGATTGTGTGACTCTGATTTCAAGCACCCAGAAACCTGCAGATCTGGGGCATCATTGCAGGTGCTAATGATACTACTGGAGAAATGGGGGCATATTCTTCTGGGTCTCAGAAGCAGCTTAAAATTCAGCATGCTCTCAGGAGTTCTCTATGGGGTACAGCAGATGCAGGGATTACCCCAGTGATTTGTAAATCCGATCTACTGTGAGGAGGAGGATTTGTGTGTTGTGCAAGGTTATATATACTTGCTGAGAAGTTTTGGGACAGGAAAGATGCAGGTTTGTTTACTCACTCTGGATGAGGGAAGAAGGGAAAAGAAAAGGATGATGGTAGATCTGTGTTTAAACCACCTAATTCAGGGATGGTTATGGTGGCATTGGGTTGATGGTTATGATCTTGAAGGGCTCTTCTGACCTTGATGATTCTGTGATTTTGTAATCATAAAGAAGTGAATGAGGCTCTCTTTGATCATAAATAAAAAATTGTAAAAAATACTAAATAATGTACTTTAAGTTGTCTAAAATGTAATAAAAATATTAATATGAGCCTGTCAGGAAGTGACCTTGTCACAGAACTGTAATTTCCTTCTTTGATGGGGGATGTGGTGCCATGAAACACAGGGATAAAATGAGCTCCTGCTGTGGGACAGTCTGTCACACTGGTGGCTTGGTGCTGCCTCCTGTGCTTTCCAATACCCACCTCCAGGAGCCATGTAAGCTCAAACAAACCCACTGCACTCAGGAAAATTGTCTTGTTTTCTAGTGCTTGAGTGAATTCAGCAGTTTGAGGAAGATAAAGCCGTTGTTCTGGGGGGACAAGATGACACACCTGTAGGCTATAGCAGGGAGGGTTAGAGGATTGAGCAGGGAGTTCTCTCCCTTTGGGAGCAGCAAGACATTAGATACCTTAAGCAGTATTAGGAACTTGGCTATTTAAAAGAACAGGGAGGCAGTGATTGTGACCTCCGTTCCAAAGCTTTTGGTGTTGCCGGTATTGCTTTCTCCTAAAGTTGGTACAATGTGGATACGCCTTTTTCATCTTCATTTTTCATCAGATGACCATGACAGGCTGAGAAGAAGTTGCTGTCAAAGAGAAGCTCTGAATGGTTTGATGTTAAACTGTGAGATTGTGTCAAATATTGATGCAGATCCCTGAGGGAAATGGCTCTACAGATCCACACATCCTAGTTGAGTGTCTTCATTAATTATCTGAATTACAAATTCAGGAGCTTACAGATCTTTGAGAAGATAGCCAAAATGCAGTATTGTTTGGTCCTGGCAAATTGAAGAAATAATTAGAAGGAAATAACATGAAATTCAGCACTAAAAAGCAAAGAGTGCCACAGCCGAGGAGAAATTTAAAGCATGAATGCAAATAGCTAGTTAGCACTGTGGCAGGAAAGGATGAAGGTGTTACATTGTTAAATAAAGTTCCATTTTCATTGTGTGATGTGTTAACATCCATAAAAGTTGCAGGTAGACGTTCCAGTCTGCATATCTGTCACGGACACATTGCCATGTCCAGATTTGACCACCATATCTGGGAACGATGGAATAGTCGTTCGGAGACTCCACATGAACTTCAGAGCAGAGGACTGAGAGAGGGAGGATGTTGTATCTTTCTGATATGGAAAAAGTAATTCAAAAGAGGATAGTGTTGAGTTGTTCTAATGGAGACTGGGGCAGGTTTTTTACAGTTGTAGCATTGTTCCCCCTTTGTTTATTTGCTGAAGTTTGCATCAGGCAAAGGCAGTCTGTGACATTATCAAGGAGAAAACTTTGGCTGAAGTTCATCAGCCCTTAATATTTTACAGAGGACTGTATAAAACTTCAGTGGCAGTGGTGGTTTACTTGTGTACAGTTAATTTTTTGCTATGAAAATTGCTTCTCCACAGACAAAGAAAAGTGCTTAGTGATTTGTTGAAATCTCCAGCTCAGTCAAGGGACATAATTTAGTAACTGAGATGGAGGGAGGGGTATTGTTAATTCACTGATGTAATTCATTTATGTGTTTGTTTCCTAAGAGGGAAACATATTAATGAAACCTTTCGTGATAAAGTCAGTTTGCAAGGCTTACAATAACAGGGAAGGTTTAACTTGAAGAAGTTGTATTTTAAGATTTATAATACTCTAAAGCAATTTATAATTTATTATAATTTATAATTTATCTTTTTATAAATATATAAAATTTATATAAATTATTTTTATATTTTAATTTGTTTTTATTATAATTTTATATTTTATAATACTTTAAAGCAAAAAAGAAAAATGCAAACAATATATTCAAAGTTAACATTTGGTGCATGTGTAAAATAATATTTCAAATGATTGTTTTAAATGTAACCTCCTATATAATAGCCCTAAAATATTTTATTCAGTATTATAGGTCAGTATGAAGGCTCAGCTAGGGTGGTTTAGTGACTGGGGAAAGCCCTCCTCATGTAGCAGTTTCTAAACAATCATCTTTTTTGCAAGAATTGATATTTCAAAAGATTATTTACATCAGCAGACAAACCATGCACTTCCTGAAAATGGATTATTTCTGTGTTTTACTACTTACTGCAATAGATCATATGCTGACTTCTTATTAGAAGATATGTTTAAAAGATCTTACATTACTCTCCACCTAGAGTACAAATTAGCTGTGCTTCGTCGATAGAACTGTAGCTGGAAAAGTGAACTCAAAATCTTTCATGCGAGGAAAAAAATGTTCTTGATTATATTCCTTTCTCTGAAACAGGAACTTTTTATTACATACATTATTTGTCAAGAATATGATACATATTTCTTGCTGCATACTTGGCTATTGGCTTTTGTCTTGATAATGAAATACATACACCCATGCTCTGAATGGATCATGACAGTGGAAGGAACTTCATTATTCCACAGAGAGGTGAAGGAATATTGGCTCGTTTGTGTGGTGTTCATCATGTGGACACCATTGCTCATGGCAACGGGAGTTTGTGGAGAATGACATTATTCATTTGGAGTTTTGCCTGGCAGCCATCTTTATTATTAGTGCACAGCAAATAATGTGATGATCTTGAAGGACTACCAGGAATACATACATGGATCTTGTGCTCACATCTACTGTGTAATTTCAGAGTTGCTCAATTTACTGAAACAAAAATAGGAAGACTTTGTTCACCGTCTCCTAATTTTCTTCTTAGTCATCATTTCAGATGGCACCTGTCTGTAATTGGAGTCTGTCCTACAGCAGACAGGGCATGTCTTTAAAAACTTTGAAAACCCCAAAGAGGTGGTGCATCTCTTGCATCCATTTCTCTCTGGTTAATTAAACCCCCCAGAAAGTGAAATCAAGTCTCAAGGTGAATCCCTCCCCTGTGATGCAGGAAGAGGAAGGTTGCTTTGTTTGTTGCTTCTGCATAGGGATTTGGAGTATGCTGAGTTTTCTCCTTGGAAAACACAGGTGTATAAACCACTCCTAGATTAATGGCAAGGTATCTAAAGGGTATTGGTACAGACAGGGTGATGTATGGAGGAAGAAAACTGCTAATGCAGAGCATGCTGTGTCAGATTTGCTTGAAGCTGTTCTCCCTGCTCTGGAAAGAGAAGCAATGAAGACAAAATGCTGACCTCTGTGAAGCTCATTCTTCTTTTCAGAAAATGTACTTAGTCTTTCTTTCTTGCTATTATTCTTTGTCAAGAAATTGTACCTTCCAGGTAGAGCAGATTTTGGCCTCCAGGAATAGTTGCACCTGCAAGTGATTGAAAGATATTGTCAGGAATCCACTTCACCTAAGCCCAAAACACTGTTTAGTTGTGACCATATTGCTTTTCTGCCTCTGTGGAGAGATTAAGCCTCATCACTAATAAAAAAAATAAGTTATGAATGGAGTTCTTTTAGCAATACTTGAAAGCAGGTTTTTTCCCTTTGGCTTGTTTGCTTTCCCACTTGCTCCTAATATTAATTGTTAATGGAATAACATCCTGTGTAATTGCAGTGGAAGCATGGTTCTGCTTTTAAAGTATAGTTATGAGGAGAAAATATTCATAGTGTTCTGTTGCATTTTATCTTCATTTATAAGTGTAACATTTAGAAGAATAGCATCCTGTGTATAGCTTCAGAATTAAAACTTTAAATGCAACTCTGTCAATTCTAATTATTTCAATCTTTGACCTGCAGTTCTGTGTTTCATAATGTACTTATTTGTGTTTTGCAATTTGTATTTAATTGCACGATGAAGAAGGTTCACGTATAACGTTCTTCCTTTAAATCTTTCATTTCATTCATTTTTTTTATTGTCAGTAGAACATGGCTGAATGTTACAGCAGCTGCTTTACAGCCATAACTCTTCAGTCTTATTGCTGGTAACAACAGCCAATAATTTACTGTGCGTATTAAGTTAGGTTGTGTGTTGTTGTATAACTGAAGTTTTTAGGAAAATGTTTTCACAAATGTAGGACACCAAATGTCAGACTGACCTAATTACTGTTCTTCTCTATACTTTCTATGGGCTCTCTTCTCTTCAGCTAGCTGTAGATGAGTGGTTTGAAAATGTTTTCTCTAGCAAAATACTCAGATTTATTGTCTTGGTAATTGTGGCATCGTAGTTCTCCTTTCTGTTTAGCTGGTAGTGAGGGATTATTTTTATTTACAAAAGTAAGTGGCAGGAGTGAAACCTGCTGCTGGTGCACATGCTCCTCAGTTCACACCAGCTGCAGAGAGAAGCATCCCCTGAGAGTTTTTCAGGGAACCTGGCGAAAAAAACCAGTTTCCTAGGCAGGGAGTTGGGGAGCGAGCTGTAGGACAGAGTCGAAGCCAAGTATCCAGGAGACTCGGATCAAGAGATAAAAAAGAAAGGTATAGACACATAACATCAGAGGATTTCTGTCCTTCAGAGGTGTGCAGATTTTATTGTCAGCATAATCTGTGCTGACCCTGGCTACCAGATAACAGATGATAATCTCAAAGATTAAGGGTAGACTACTGCAAGATAAACAGAGGTGAGGTATCTGTGGGGCTAAAGTAATGTCCCATGCTGAGAAGTTTTTGGACAGATGGAGCAGTTTGTCTCCTTGGGGGAAACAGGTCTAAGGCCTGAAGCCCATCTGTGTGCTGACAGCAAGTCAGGGTTGACAGCAGCACCTCAGCCTCTTACTGAGATTCAGTTTGTGACCCCAAGGACAGCCTCTACCTTTAGGCTGAGATGAGAAGATGGGGAAAAGTGAGGATTCAAGGCTTTAAAGTGGACCCTGAGTCATCTTTGAATCTCCATTTGAATTATTGCTCAGAGGAGCTAAGAAAATCATTCGGAATCAGAAGCACTGAGCACTCTTTGTGTAGTCTGTAAAATGATAAGATTATTATCAATTCCTCCTATGAATGCCATCTACTTAATGAGACTATCTGTCAGTAATTATCTAGACCATATAGACCCCATTTGTGTGAGGTGGTGAATGTGGTCAGTGATGGAGATCAAGTGAAATTACAGTTCCAGTGGGGTCAGTAGCTGCCATTTCTGACAAAGATTTTTCTGATTGTTTGTGATTAAGGATTTGCTTTTTCTGTTGTGTTTCTTATGTTGGTTTTTGATTGGTTTGGAAATGTTTTTTGTAACCTCTTAACAATAAAGCCTGTCTAGGTTAGATTAGCTTGGTTGGTTAGAGGACATGGTTAATAATGCCAAGGTTGTGGGTTTGATCCCTGTACAGGCCATTTACTTGTGGATCCCTTCCAGCTCAGAAAATTCTGTGATCTTCTCACCATTTACAAGAGTTCTTATTATTGTTCAGCTTACCTTCCTGCCTGTTCAGGATTTGATACACCATTTTTTGTGCTTTCTAATGTAATTCTGAAGTGATAGGACTATCTCTAGCACATTTTTTAATTATTTGGGTATTGATTGCCCAAATCAGCTTCTCCAAATCTTGAGATGTTTCTTAAAATAACCATAGCACTTATTTTTTTCATATATGATGAGTCTAGGTAAATGCAAAAGAATATTTTTTTTCTGGAAGCAGGTTTTCTGGAGACAGGAGTCTTGGGATTTGAGTTAATGCAATTACATTGCTTATATGTTATTTTTCAGTTCTCAGTTTTTTCTTGCAGTATTTTCCTTATAGATATCTACAGGTTAGGGTGACCCCTCTTGATCCATGTGCTGTTACATGGCAGGCAGTGGGACAGTGCTGGCACAAGAGTATCTGGGCTGTGTGAGCTTCCAGATCCAGGAGGGAAAAGCTTGCAAGGCAGCTGCAGTTTCTGTTGGTGAGTCACCTAAAAGCCAGCAATGCACCCAGTCCAGCCTGAGCCCATATCATCTCCCATTATCCTGCTTTTGAATTACTCCCAAAGGTGCTAGCTGTTCTTAGAAATGTATCCTATACAGCTAGAAGAGAATTTTAGTGTGCAACCTCCTTAGGTGGAGGTTGGTTGTCTCACTTGCACTGTGTAGGGATTCTCATTCCCAACTCTGAGATCAGTATGGTTTGCTCAGCAATTTCCACTATGGCCTGTGTAAATTAGCAGAGCTCCATGGCAAACTGATTAGCTGTATTTGCCTTCAAAGTCAGGTGTAGAGTTCACATACTCAGCTTAATTTCACTGCAATTCATAATAAACCAGGAAGGTTCATTTCTCTGCTTTTCCACAGCCTGTCCATCTTTACAACATCAAATTAAAAGTAGATGCTCTCATGGGATAATCAAGTGCTCAACCTCATCAGCTTTCAGCTCCTTCGTGCTCCATTGAAAAGTATTTTCCAGTGTTTTTTCTGTCAGTTCTATACTTGAAAAGCTGCTTTCAGTGCTTCACAGTTTTTACAAGAAAATATTCTTGTGCCTCCGGTGCAGACTGGGAGAAATCGAATGTCTTGCTCCCCATTACCCTCCATAATAGGGTAACACAGCTTTAATAAATGGCAATGATGCATCTAAGAGAACATTTCCAGGATCCCAAAATACCTTTGGCTGCAATTATGCCTCTTCAGGCATAATTTTTTTTGCCTTCTTGAAACTTAACATTCATGAAATCTTTGACCACTGGCAAATGGATGAGCTGCTTTTTGTAGCAATAACACAGCTACACAAGCTCCAGCCTCCCCCCTGTCAGCATGGAATCTTTTCAGGCTTGTGCATTAATCTCCAAAGACAGACATAAATGAAATATTAAAATTACCTTTTGTCCCCACTCCCTGCTTTTGTTTGAAGCAGTGTTTGTGCATAAGGGTGGAGTGGGGGCACTTGCTGACAGTACTGTGGAAGAGCTGATCAAAGGAATAACATTCATCCACATCCTCAGCTCCATGGCAGATCACAGCCATATCATTAACTGTGTGTCTCATCTGGTTAGCCTAGTGTGAGAGCTCTGTCTACTTGAGTCAGAGTCACCAGGGGCAGTCTGAGGGACCCTGAAGAAAAGCCAATTCCATCAGGATGCTAGGCAGCAGTATTTTTAGAATCTTTGCTAAAAAATCAGGAGAAGGTTATTGTTATACTTCCACTTAGTCAAAATCTTTGGAACTCAGGAATGTTCTAGAAATGACCTTCACTAACTATTCAGTCTGATGTGATGGGTGAACAATGGCAGGAACAGAAAAGAAAAACCACTAAAACTCCAGGTGCCATTTCGTTGCAGTGCTTTGATACTAACCCTTCTCATTTGCCCACCTGAATCAATTTGGTGTCTCACAAACAAAACCAGAGCCTGAAATACTACAGGACATCCAGAACAAGCAAAGGCTTCTCTTTTGTGTGGAGTTTGTGGTGGTTTTCAGCTGCCTTGTTGGTCTTTTTTCCAAGTTCCCAACTGCTACAAGTATGCACGTGGTGCTGTACAGTAGCATGAAGTGTATTTATCAGAAGGGCTTCTTTTCCTCACTGGGCATTCCCAAAACCACCCAAGCTGCTGCGTGTACACCTTATGTACAAAGCTATTTTGGGTGGGCTGTCATGTCTTTAAATCTACTTTAATCTTCAGTAAGTACATAATGTTTTAGAGTTCTAAGAAACATAAAACTATAGTAATCCAAATAACTTAGTCAAAATCACCAGTAACTTTTAACAGCCGACTCCTAACTGATTGGATTTGTAATCTAGGAATCTGCCTTGGGAGGACAAAGTCTGAATTAAAGGACTATTTTGAAAATAAGAACATATTTTCAGGTCAGTGGTTATGTTTCAAAAGGAATCATTTATTATCTTTAATGAAATTGAAAATTTCTCCTTGAGTTTAAACTTTGCTTATGATGCTATATTGGGCTTAATTAAATCAATAAAGCAAAAGTAAGCCCTGGAAGATAATTTTCTGGTTTATATATTTCTGTTTAAAGAGGGGAAGAAAACATTGGATAGCAATTCTGTTCAGATACTGCCCCCGTATGTTCAGAGAGAATTTCCTCGAAGATAGTGATGGGATTTAATGAACTGTTGTTATTCACAGAAACATAGAATCAAATCAAAGCTCAGCAAAAGCCAGGAAACATGAAGTTCCTATTTTAGGGACAGTTGATACTATTTTACCTCCAATCTATCTTTATTTCCACATTTAATTTTCAAAGATTATATTTTCAAGGGACAGCTATGAATGCAGATAATATCCATCAATATGAAAAGGTGCTAAGCTGACAGAGTTGTTTCAGATTGTGCTTAGAAGTTGTTTTTGTTTTCTCCAGCAGTTCTAATTCCTACTAGCAGATTGAAGGATTTTTTGCTGCTGTTGAACCCCACATGTCCAAGATCCATCCATCCTCATGACATGAATGTGGCTCAGCTGAGGGGCTGCTCTCAGCTCTGCTTTCTTGCTTTTGCAGCTCTCAGGCCTCAGTCTTGTGAGACTGTTTGTGTATTAGATTTGTCTCTTTGGTATGACCTCCAGCTCTTCATTTGCTCCTCGGTTTTATCCTTCTGAACACCGCTGCCTGCAGGGCATTTCCAGAAGCTTTCATGTACTTCTTGCTTCAGGATGCTCATTTGTGCTGACCCACCTGCTTAGTTTGAGTTCTGTAGATCTCCTCTAACAATAATTCAGACAGATTTCCCTTGGGTTATGAGAGGTAATTATGGGAAGGGGAAGCCTTTCCTTCAGAGTCTTCCATCTCTAGCCAGCTCACCTCTTTTTCATTAATTTTCTAAACATGAGAGAAAAGGCTAAAAGGGCCTCATCACCCACATAAGGACTCATTGCTTTTTTACAATACAATTTTTTTTAGTGAAGTTTAGCAATGTGGTAAGAAAAATAAGAATGTGTGATGAAATTACAGTGGAAACTTCTATAAACTGAAAGTCAAGCACTTTTAGAGATTTCTTTGTAGCTGACTCTCCACAGCTTCCTGGCTCACCATTTGAAGAATGGGGTTTTCTTAAAAACAAAAGTGGAGTTTAAAAATTGAATGTGATTATAGAGAGACTTGGAAGTTAAATTTAATAAAACTTGGCCACTACCTGTTTCAGCACAATGATCATTTGAACTGGTAGTTTACATACGTTTATCTAGGGTAAAATTTGTTCAGAAAAAGGGACACTTCAGTTAAAAAAAAAAGAGTAACTGCCATAGGCTAATGTTACAGAGACAGATTTTACTTTCTGAATGTTGATGATTTTATAAACATTGAAATGGGTCATGTTCTTAGAATGGATAAAAGATAAAACAATCTTTTACAGAAAGATTAAAGAAATATGAAATGTAAAAGAGTTGGGACATTTGAAAATACATTTTAATACATTTTAATTATATTTGATTAGAGAATTAAGTATATATTATATATATTTAAGTATAATATATATATATTAAGTANCTACATCATATCCTTGCCATCTGATCAACTCCTCTTAATTTCAGTTTGGTTTACTTCTGCATTCACTTCCTCCAAGTAGCCAAGTCTGTCACTAACATTACACATACAAAAATTTTAATTTTCAGGTTTTTTCAAACTTTTATTTAGGATTAGTGTCAGCTTCTGCTATTTGCTTTGAGAAGCTTTGATACAGTATCAGGAATCATTGCAGAGGAGCAGTCACCAGTGAAACAAGGTAACTGAATTTATTCTCCCTCCTGAGGTGCCTCCATGTGTTATCACTAGGGTGAAGGGATGCCTCTTGCTTAACAAGATTTTGAAATTCATTGTAAAAAATGCAGAAGCCAAGCTCAAAGCTGCATTCAGTAGCTCACCAGTCATTTCTGGGGCTGCCACTGTGCCAGCAGCAACAGGGCCCTTTCCTTCTTTTCCATTACATCCCTGATGCCACAAGGTCAGTAGGACCTAATCCTAATTTCTGTTGCAGGCTGCTTGCCTTGTTTTTGTATAATGTGCCAGTGGGTTTGGCACTGAAGGTCACTTTGTCTGATGTAGTCTGCTCGAGATGGACTCTACTCTCTCCACCACTCATCTGTCTTTGCTCAATAGTTCAGCACAGGGCCTTTAATCAGTCTGGGTTATACAGAGAGGTGCAGAGTGCAATATGTGCCATTCCTTGGATTCAATTATAATGGCCAAATTTCAGCTGTTTCAGGCAGGTGGCTCCTGTCAGTGTACCTACTGTGCACATCATCCAGCACAAGTGCTTTCCCATTTTCCTTTCCCTCATTTTCGTTCCACAGGCTGTCCAAGCTTCTCTTCCCTTCTCCCAAATCCTTTAGTTCCACTGTATGTGTCACTCTTGCAGTGTAATGATTCTAAGCCCTGCTATGCAGTTTGCTTGTTTGCAGCACACCACATTTGTTTCTATTGCAAGTAGCTTCTTGCACTCCTTTGAAGTTCGTGTCATTTCTCTCTTACCTTGAAAATTCGTAGGTGAGATTATCTCCTTCCTTCCTCTGCATGTTAATTGCAAGCAGTTATAAAAACTTTTGCTGGCTACAGTTTGAGCTACTGCTACACTTCTTTTAGTGGAATTTTCTGTTTGTGAGCTATCTTTTCCCATTAAGCATTTGCCTGCCTTTTTCTCAGTCTGTATTTTTTTTGCAGAGCAAGTTTTGTAGGGTTTAGGGGGCAGTTTTGCACTCTAACTGAATCAAATTCATTTTCTGTCTCAGCACAGCAATCTTTGACCAGTTGGGTCATTTTTCAATCAGCTAGCTTTTATTCCTGTATTGTTCTTTCATGTATATTCAGTGAATCTGTGCAGTAGTTCTCAGGTGGAAGGATTTTTTAAAATATTTTTAAGTCAAGCAACTTTACCCTTCCAGCTTTTCTGATTTTTTAGGAGTCTTTGTCCTTTTAATGTTTTGACCGTAAGCACTTTACAGCTTTCTACTGTAATTACTCACATAATATTATGCTATAATAGCTCAAGTCTGATTGTTTAAGCATCTGAATAGGACATTTCATGAAAAAATTACGTCTACAAACATAGCTTTGTGCTTGACATTTTTATACAGAAGCCACTAAACAAGAGATTAATTCTGCTCCTTTGGGTTCAGTTCAGTTCTTTTATCTGTGTAAGTGATCCTATTGATACGTAAGGACTTTTCATATCAGCCATGATTACAAAACTGGGCTCTTGTCTTCATATTTTTGGAGACAATTTGAGGCCTGTTCAGCAGTAGCTGCTTGTGGCATGGAGTAGAATTCATGCTGTGCCAAGCACTCAGTTTCACACAGCTTATTACTAATTCCAGTCTAATGAAAACCAAAAGGCCATCCTGCTTTTCCTCTTCATTGCTCTTCCTACAAAACAACAAATGTCAGAACATCTTGTGGAATAGGAATTAATGGGGCAACATTACATTCAATTTCTTCACTTTTTTTTTTAAGGAAATGCAAAAATTATGGGTTTGCTACTGTTTCAGTCATTAGGTAGTTTTGTTTATTGCAATAAATGTTCTTAATTTTCACATCTAAAGAACAAGAAGTTTCATTACTCAGGATTTATCACTGGAAAAATCTATCCAAATATAATTTGTAAGTACTTGCCAATTATTTTGGAATTTTAAGTCTCTGATTTTTTTTATCTTCCATCTGATTTACCTGTGGCAATTGCCTTTTTTGTAGGCTATTCATTGTACTGAGAGAAATGCTTTGGAAAGATATTGTATCTACGAGATCTAGAGAAATCCTGCATTTTCCCAGTGATTTCTGGGACCACATTTCTTCTGTCAGTAGCAATTTAGTTATAAGCATTCTTGTTGTAAGTCCTTCTTTATAAAAGGACATTATGTTTTGATAATTTAAAACCTGAAGTCAAAAAGGACATGTTGTAATTAGATTTACTTTGGTAGGAATTGAAAATGTATTGTAGTAGTCAGAATCCTCAGGGGAAGGTTTCTAATAAAATCTCTGTTTAATTTATTCATATGTGGAAATACAGTCAATATTGAAATATGAAATGTCAATAAAAGTAAGAAAGTATTAGCATTCAGTGTATGTTACACTTCACAGCCTTGCCAGTTTGGATTTTTTTTTCACAAAGCTTTGTTTCTCAAAGCTTCTATGTGCTTTTAAAAACACAATCTCTAAAGGAAAATGAAATTAGTCTGTAAGAGTCATGAAAATGGGTAGTTTATTTTTTTTTTTTTTTAAGCTGCCATATAAAAGTGAAAGGAAAATTATCCATAATGTTTCTCATTACCATGAATGCAAATGAGGGGATAATTTTCTAACATTCATGCGTGGGGATTCACTGGCTGCCTGATGGTGGCAGAGACCACTCAGCTGTTTGCTTGCTATTTTATCATCTCTACTGCCTTGGATAAAAGACAGCCATTGAAAAAGTGTTAAGGCGGAGAAAATATGGCGAAATATTCCACTAACATGATGTCCTCTTCAATAAACTTCTAACTTATGCATGGATTCCTGAAATATTTATCAGTCCCATGTTCACTGCCAAATCCTAAACCAGTGGCAAAGGGGGAAGTTTTTATTTTCCAGTCAGGATTTCTGGGATGATACCATCTGCTTCTATAGCCCCAAACAAACCACCAGCAGTAATTCAAAACAAAAATGCCCCAGGATGGAATAATTTTTCCTTGGGGCTTCACTGTTACAAGACACAGGACACAGGACCCAGTTTCATGTCTGCTCTCTGCTGAGGAAATATTGCCTGGAAGCCATCCAGGTCTCCCATGGCTTTGTCTTTTCTTCTCTCTCTGAGCAGCCATCAGCATGAATGTTTTCCTTCTGGCCTCTTGCCCTAAAACTCATAAGGCTAGTGTTGATCTGCGTTGATGGAATTGCATAGCTGGGTTGGACTTTCTTAAGCGTGTTGCTTCCCTCCTGTTCAGCATAGATGCCTTTGTATTCCCTTTCCACCACAACTTCAAGGAGTAAGCTGAAGAGCAACATTTGAATCCTGAGAGCTGTCAGTGTATTTACTGCATTAAAAACGAGGTCTTCTTGGTACTGAAAGAAAATGAAAAGAGAAAATGCTTGTTTTCCACTAACAGAATTCCTTCTTATGAATTTACAGTATGTTTTTGTCATTATTCTCTAACAATAACTTTAAATATCTCATTTGTTTTCTATATTGTCTGTGAAGAAGACTGAGTTAATTTAACAAAATTCCACATATTTATTAATGGAATAAATGGAAACATGGGAAGCATAGCAAATTATTTGCCAATAAGTCACATTACCACTGTGAGACACATTTGAGGAGTTCTAAATGCTTAGGAAGGCAGATGTTTAACTCCCAACAGCTTCTCTTCAGCCATCCTCTTTCACCTTTCTGCCTTTCTCTAGCCAGCACCTCTGAGACTGAAATGAATTGAAAACTTTTGCTCACTTTCCGATGCACGTTACTTCACATGGAATACTGAAACTCATTAAGTACTTTGGCAGGTTTCCAGAGTCCCTTTCTTTCTCTGTTACTTAGCAACAAACAGAACTTTTGGGGAGGCTATTGGTTTTTTGGGCTTGGTTTTGTTGGGATTTTTTTTTTTTCAAGACTTTTTGCATGACTGTCTACCATTCTTTAGATCTACCATGTTGCCTGTTTCTCATTTAGAGCCCCTTTTTGGATGAATAAAGGTAAATATTGTTTGGTTACACTACGATCATCTATGTTTATCTATGCCTTTCATAGCTTCACAATCCAATCAAACATTCCTAAAACACACCCAGAGGGCACACACACACACACACACACGATCCAAACATCTTCATTATTGTTTGTGTTGCTTTATTCATCCTTCAGGTCTCCTGTAATGGCTGGAGGTCTCTTTGCCGTTGACCGCAAATGGTTTTGGGAGCTGGGAGGCTATGATCCAGGATTAGAAATATGGGGAGGAGAGCAGTATGAAATCTCCTTCAAGGTAAGTCACTTCATAGAATACTTCCTTGCTGGTGTTATTATGATGCTTTCATTCATCTGGGCTTCTGTCTTTTAACTAAAACTAATTTAATACAGTACTTCTTTTCATTGGGAATTTCTGCAGTGCCGTAAGCAAATGCTCCAGAAGCCATACAAAAATCACACTGAGTGCAGCTCCCTCTGAAAACGTGGTAGCTTACCACTGTCAAAGAATGAAGTTTCACCTTTTCCCTTTTATCAAGCCTTCTCCACTTACCTTCGCTCAGATGCTGTGTTTGTGCTCAAGTGTTGAGCTCAGTTCAACAAGCCAACAGAGAACTAATCCAGCAAAAAACGAAATGGAATAATTTTTTCTGTCCAGATGAACAGGTTTAATCAGCTCTGGGGATACAGTCCCCTGGAGTCAACTCATGAAAATGGGTGGAAATAGGGAAAGTCATAGGAAGAAAGAATCCTTTCAATAGCAGTGGATCACTAGAGCAGCTCAGCTGCCCTGAGCTGTTGTCTGCAGGCCAGCTGTTCCAAAGCAGATTTTTTTAATTGCATTTAAATTATTGTAATGACATATGGGGAGTTTTCAAGTGCTCAGGTTATGTACAGCCAGCCATGTTATAGTATACCCACATATCCTCTATGTGGACATGTGTATTGAAATCAGTTACTTGGCATTTACATGTAGAGCTGAAAGTCTTGTTACTTTCCACATGTAAGACAGGCATTTGTATTAGTTGGCTGAGGACTAACATGTCTAATTTTGAAAACTGAGTTTATTTTCCAGTATACCCAAGGACACAAAAATTTTACCTCATGGTCTCTACATGCAGAGTTTTACAAGGACTTGATAGAGTTTCATGACTTAGATGATTTGAGTCAAACGTATTTGGATAAAGCTTGGAACTGAAATTGCAATTCAAATTTAGCTCCAAGATCTTTCCAGCCTACTTCCAAACTCTGTCAGTGTAAAGTTCTTTAAATAAGTATAGCATGTCAGCCATGACTAATATCATATATCTTGCAGCTGAGTTTCAGCTGCAGTTAAAACCATGCTGAGGCCATTCTGTTGAATGAAACGTACAGTGTCACCCAGAACTGGTTTCCCAGGCTGTCTTTACAGGAGTTCCAAGAATTGCAAAATGTTTTGCATTAACTGGCTTACTCTTGTGTTTCTCCAAATCATTTTTATACCTCGGCAAAGTAAAACAGGAAGGCAAGGGAAACTCAATAGCTAGACTGTATGTTTAGAATATATTGATTTACCTCCTGTCCATTTAGACTGTTTCAGAGGCAGATATAAGTAACTACTTGTAGCTGTCACAATGGTCTCCGGCAGGTCACCCATGATTTTATTATCCTATTTCAAATATTCCTTTTATTCATCATCACAAAGAATGTGCTTGTTGTTCTCTCCAGACTTTGTGTAGAAACTATGGTAGCACAACTGGAAATTGAGATACCAGATTGTCCCAGTGTGTTTTGTTCAAATGAGAGATTTTTTTTTTTGCGGCACACTGGGTCTCATTTCAGACATATCTCTGGATCTATCTCATTAGTATATAATAACATTAGGGTCCTTGTCCTTTCTTACTAGTGTTAAAAGAAGAAAAAAATAGTCTTTAGAAATTACTGCGAAAAAGGAGTAAATTCCTATTGGAAGAATTTTAAGAGATGTAAATTAAAAAAAAAAAAAAAAAATGACTGCTGTTTGGTTTAGAATGCAAAAAAATTGGAAAAAAAATCACAGAGGTGGAAGACAGAAGCAGAAAGAATTTATGGGGTTTATTATGTCAGAATCACCACTTGGGAAAGGTTTCTGCTTCAGCAGATTCTACTGTAGCTATAGATTCAGTTATCTTAAAACTTATTAAATGAGGACAAGTTGGCCAGACAGTTCAATTTACCAGATCTGTTGAGAAAGCATGGTAAGATAGTAGACTTGCAAACTATTCCAAAGTCAGTGAAAAAGAGAGGGAGCCAGTCTGGTTCAGCTTCCTTGGCTTCACTTGAGTGAATCTTGAGATGACAATTTACTCTTTCTTAGAGCATTCACATCTATGGCCTATGGAAGTATTATCAGACAGGTGCTGTGTGTTGATGCCACATTTTACTTTCATTTGCTTGGCAAATAATTATTTGGAGTACTCTGGATGGTGACACAGCCACAAACTGTCTCAAGATATGACCTCTTCATTAAATAGTTTCTTAGACTAAATTTTACATAAGAAAGTGTTCAGGATTTTATTTTTTGGCAACATGATCAATTTTTTAATTAAAAAGGTGTATGACATCTTGCTGACAGCACTCTTTGGTGTGTGCTAGACTTGTGAAAGCTGGCAAAGCACTGGAACTCACCTGATTAATAACAGCTCTTCACAATAACAAGGAAAGCCACTATTTGGGAAGTCCTAGATTTAAATCTGTAAGGCACAGTTTATGTAGCAATCACCACAACACAGCGTAGCAAAACATATTAATGTCCTGTGTTTCCTGAAGACCCTTGTGGTTGACCTTGGCTGTTTGCCAGGTGCCCAGCAAAGCTGCTCTAACACCCCTCTCCTCATGTGAGTAAGGGAAAGGAAATATAAGAAAAGGCTCATGGATCAAGATAAGGAGAGGGAGAGATCACTCACCAGTTACCATCATGGGCAAAGCTGACCTGACCTGGGGAAAAAATATTTTATTACTGATCAAATCAGAGTAGGGCGATGAGAAATAAATCCACATTTTAAAACACCTTCCCCCCACCCCTCCCTTCTTCTCAAGCTCAACTTCACTCCCTATTTTCTCTTCCTCCTCACTCTCAGGGGAATGGGAAATGGAGACTACGGTCAGTTCATAATGTGTTGTCCCTGCTGCTCCTTCCTCCTCAGGGACAGGATGCCTCACACTCTTCACCTGCTCCAGCATGAGGTCCTCCAGGGGCAGCAGGTCCTCTGTGATCTCTGTTCCACCATGAACCTTTCAGGGGCTGCAGGGGCACAACTGTCTCACCATGGTTTTCACCACAGGCTGCAAGGGAATCTCTGCTCCTGCACCTGGGACACCTCCTCTCTCTCCTTCCCTGACCTTGATGTCTGCAGAGCTGGTGCTCTCACATACTGTCACTCCTCTCTTTAGCTAAAGTTGCACAGAAACTTATCCCTTCTCCTAAATCTGTTATCCCAGAGGTGCTACCACCATCTCTGATGGCCATGGACAGGGGCATGTCTGTCTTGGAGCCAGCTGGCATTGGCCCTGTTGAACCTGAGAGAAGCTCCTGGCAGCTTCTCACAGAAGCCACCCCTATTGCCCCCCTGCTACCAAAACCTGCCATGCAAACCCAGTGCAATCCTTTGCACTAGACATTCCTCAGGCATCGTAAATCATACTCAACAAAAATGCTAATGGTGATTCACTAGCCTCTTGAAGGTACTCATCTGTATCTACAGTTGTTTTATCCTTATCCATGCCAATACATCTTTCCAATTCTCTTCATCCCTGTTTTCCAAAACACACCTCCAAGTTCATTAATCCCTTTCATTATCATCATAATAATTATTAATTCCCTCCACAGCTGTCAATCTTGGCAGGAGATAGGCAGTGGAGGAGCATTACCACTTGTCAGTGCAGTTGTAATCTATATGAAGGACTGACAAATGTGGAATATTGCCAGTTTTCTCAGAATTTTAGAGGTGCTGGTGAGTATTGTTGAAATACCCAGAGTTATCAGTTCCCAGTTTGCATGGTATAGTTTTAATATTTCCTGACAGAAAATCCCACTTCACCTCCAGTAAATGGTTTTGCAATTTGCAGACCCATTGACTGTAGATTTGCAGTCAGTGATCCTATTTTTCAATTTTTTTTTTCATTTAGAGGAACATTCTCACTGCGTGTAAAAGTTCACAGGAAAATATTGTTCTTTCTCCTTTTCTACAACTGCCAAATCTGTTCTTTTGGCTTATATTTCAAGAGCAGTGACTGAAAAATCCCATAAAATTTTTATATTCTTATTTTCTACAGCTTTTTCACTGTTGTAATACATTTCTCCTGTTTGTAGTCCATCCCTCTTGCACAATATGAAGAGCACCAAGTTGTCGCCTTTGCATGGAATACTTTATATTCCTCTTACACCAGTTTACTGTTTGTATTTTCCCTTCATTTCAATGTCTCTCACTGTTGTCTGTCTTGTTACTGACTCTCAGCAGCAGTATATTTCTCAATTAGTTTTGAAACCTAATCCAAAGTCCATTCAGTACCCTCTAAATCCTTTGCATAATTTGCTGTATGTTTATGTTCCTTTTCCCCAGCGACACATCCTCCACTGCTCAAAAATCATGAGTCTTTACTACAGTAATTATGACTACAGTGTAGCATATGGATTGGAATCTCAGTCTTGCATGCACAGTATTTACATTTTCCAGGTAGTTTCCAGGCTGGATCACTCATAAACCAGAGAGATAAGGTGGGAGAATCACAAGAGAAGGCAGAATTCAATTTAGAAGACAAAGAAGTAATGTGAAAAGAGAGTGATTCACCCAAAATCCCACAGGAGCTGTAGAACAGAGCCAAAAAATACATCTGTGGCATCTAAACTCCAGTCAGGAACAAAGCCACATAACCACAGCTTAATTTCTTTTAAAGCTTGTGTTAATGCCTGCTTTTTGCTTTCAACCACCCCTATAAAGTGTTTTGCAACATTCTGTTGGAAGGAGCCATATAAAGATAAATTGTGAGATAGTCTCTAGTTGACACATAAACTACTCTTTTGATCTTTTCAAGCTGGAATTGCATTATTTTGGTTTCATCTTTGTTTTTTTATACCTCAGCTGCAGACCAGATTCATTGCTTTTGTAAGAAGGAGATATTAACAATCCTTAGAGTTTCATTGCTTCTGATATAATTTTGCCAAATGTCCACACCACCTGAATTTCTTTCATGATATACTGGAGGTCTGTAACACTTAACACAGAAGTCATTCTCCAATTTCTTGTATTTAGTGCATGTGACATAAAAATGCACATTTTAAAGACAAAGTTGCCACAATTGATCTTCACAGGAAAATATAAAAAATGCTTTTAATACCATTCTGAAGCTGAAAGATAAACAGGAACAGCTGCTAAATGTCCTTCAAGGCAGCCCAAGATTCATTTCAATTACCCTGCACAGCATTCCTCAGGTGCAGCACAGCATTTTCAGGTTTTATATCTATCAAATATAAGCCTAACACAGTGTTATTTCCTCCCAGTTGTTATTACCTCACCATATCTGACTGGGGTTTCTTTTTTTTTTTTTTTAACTGTTACACTACTGCCTGAGAGGAAAAGCAATATATGTCTACTGCAGCTCTCATTGCCTTAAAGTAATACTGGCCTATATATATGTGTGTATATATATATGTATGTAATTTCTGCTTTCTTGTCTTTTAAATGTTTGCTGGGGCTGACCTTTGAGTCACACTGCTATGCTGTCCATTCTTCAAAGGCTAAGAAACCTTGATTAATCATGGTAATAATTTGTCTGGCCTTTGAAATGACACTTCATTTAAAAAACAAGAACAAATAATAAACATAGGTCTGTGCTTTCATTGGTGCACTGGGTTGTTTGAAGACAGCCACAGAGAGCAAATTCCCACTTTAAAAAAGTACAGATGATGTAACATACAAAAGAAATATTGTTAGAAAAGTAAATAACATTATTTTAGCACTCATGATATTTTACTATGTTTATGCATGTTTTCCAGTGAATTAGCTGTCGTGAGATGAAACGGGTGAGGATTTCAAGGTTTATTTAAGAGGTAGATTTTACAAAATGTGTTTTTTAAAAGAAAATGATCCTCATGTCCACATGGCATGATTTCATGCAAGATTGCTCTAGGTAGTAATAAGCTCTTTTGGCATGGAGGCAGAGCATTCATTTGGGTCTCCCTTCCCAATCCACCAGTAAACTTCCTCCCTGAGAAGGACTGTGCTCACTAGGAGAGTAGATGACGTCTCCAGAGGCACCTACCCAGAGCTCCCAAGGCTTAGTCAATTCTGTGATGGCAGGTAGTAAGCAGCAGCTTCCTAAGTAACTCTCAACTCTATCCAGCTGCACATCGGTGTCCATGGAATTTAAGGACAAAGCCCCACTTTCACTGGTTTCAAGCCTTCCTTAGACATTTACATTAGTGTATTTAGGCTTGCTCTGTAATGAGATTAGATCCTCAAACATTTCATTATCAGGTCTCAGCTGGATGCTGTGGCTAATTGCTAAGGGACTGTAAGGACTGATACACAAATGATCCATAAGAAGCAGCTACCTAAATCACTTTGTAATTCAAGCCTTCACGCTAACCCCTATTTTCTCCATTCACAGTATGAATAGCACAGTCAGTCAGGGGCTGAATTCCAGGACCAGGCAGATATACCCACTGTAACACAAACTGGCAAGCACAATGAAAGTGGCAGAACTTAAACTCCCTTCCAACCCAAACTATTCCATTCTGTTCTATTCTATTCTATTCTATTCTATTCTATTCTATTCTATTCTATTCTATCCTATCCTATCCTATTTCTATTTCTATTTCTATTTCTATATATTTTATAATTTTCTTTTGAACATATTCTGCTTTTGTACAGCGAGATTCTTGGTGGGAGAGTCTGCCATGTCACCATACCCCAGTTACCAGCATGCCAAGAAGGCCAACGTGACAGTGGGAGGGATAAGCACAGAATGATGTGGGTTTTTTTACATATGCATTAGTTAAAACATGCTTTTTTTGCCTCATTTGTTTCCAGGAATCATTCTTTCACTTGCTTTCTGTCTGCTTTCCAGGTGTGGATGTGTGGAGGTGGCATGTATGATGTTCCATGCTCTCGAGTTGGACATATCTACAGAAAGTATGTCCCGTATAAAGTCCCTTCTGGAACCAGCCTAGCACGGGTGAGTAATTTGGTCTTGCTGTTTTTCATTTTCATTCATTATCAGTCTCTTCATTCCTTGTGAACCAGTTTCCAGTAAACTATTAAAATGGAAAATGAATGTTTCTTTATTTTTCTGAAATGAGATGTGCAATTACTGCAGTTATCCTGCCTTTCAGAGATAAGATTGCCAAGAATAAAATGGAAGCTTAAAATTACAGGGTTGGACGTCTCGGCACAGAAGCACATTTCATGCTGATTCAAAAGAACCTAGGAATAACCTAAGGCTTGTGATTCTCAAATTTCACAGTGTTGTCAGTCATAGTTTTTGTAAGCAGGACCAATTTGAATGCACATTTTCTTATCAGTCAGCAGAACTGGCAGAATCTCATGGAAGGGATGTTTTCTGAGGCAAAGGGACTGAGTAACAATTACTTGAGCGACTGTCTGATTATTGTGTAAAATCTGGTTGTGGAATACAGCCAGCTTGGAGCTGTGAGAGTGAGAAATTACAAGACCTCTAGACATTTCTCAAAGACTACTGCACACATTCATATCCATGAGGGGCTTTTTGCTCAAGAGAAAATGTTCTGTAACTTTCTGGAGATGTTCACAGTATGTCAAAAGATGGGAGATGAAGGGCACAGATGTAGCTTCCAGGAAGATACTGGTATTTATTCATGCTTGAGTTTAATCTTTTCTGGTTTAGATGATTTTTTTAAATAATAAAATGGCATTAATATTAAACTCTGCATATTGCCATAGGGTAATATGAATCATAGTTTTTTTCTTAATAATGAAAATGTGGTATGAATAAAAGAATTAATTTCTTGCTTTAAGGGGGAGATATCCTTGGTTTCAGCACCATAGGAGCAGGCTTGCTGTATTAACTGCAGTAGAAGAAGGAAGGTGCCAGTGCTGCCTGCCTGACAGCTGGCTAGACAGAAAGAAGAATTTGGATTAACAGGGCATCAGTGTATATACAGTGTGACACACAATTCAGTAATGGGATTAGTGGTGGGGGCAAAAACTGTATTGACTAAACTTTTAGATTAATATCTTCCCCAAGTATAGCTCTGTGTCCTGTCAGAGTTGCTCCATCCAGATTTTTGGACTGCCTGAGTGAAACTGCTTCATTTATGATATTCCCTGCAAAAAATCACACACAACTGGAAATAAGAAATTCAAACCTCAGTCTCTGTTTTCTTCTGTTACAGCACATAGTATCTCATTAGAGAACATGCTGTCTCATGCACTACTTGTAGGAGCAAAATACAGTAATTTCTATTTGTGCTACTGGCATCTTGCAGAGTTCTGTGCTTAACTGGCTTTCATGGTGGCACTGTGATGGCTACAACCATCAGGTAGTCACAGCCTGCAGCCTCCATGTACTATTTATTTTATCTTGATTTCAATAAATCATTTATGAAATACTACTGAAAAAAATATTTCTCATTTCCAGTTATAAATCTGATATTTCTGCCCATGCACAGACTGATTATTTTATAACTTGTGGGAAAAGATCTAGTGGTGGGTCTTATCCTTCCATTCAAAAATGGATCATTTTTTCTGTGTTTTGGCAGTCCAAAACATGATGCTTAGGTAAATTTGTGACATACAGTTGTCACTAAAAGAAACTGAATTGTCAGATTCACAGCTTCTTTCCAGTACAGTGTTCTTTGCATTGCATCAAGGCTAACAAGAGCACAAGAGCATCTGTATGTTTTGGTGGTTTGGGCTATTTCAATAACTAGGCAAGGAAGAGAATTTTGTCCTTGACCCATCATATTGTGTGTAATTTTAAATCTAAAAATATTCTCTTTCGCTCATCCTTGCCAGAAAATCAAGAACAGATTAATTTTCAGTGTGGCAGCCCCAAATGGAGCTGTTAGCCAAAATAATATTAGGTAACTATTCACAGGAGTGGCCTGGATATTTCAACTCTCTTTGCTTTATCCTCCAAATGTTATATTAGCCAAAGATTATAATCTACACCTTATGAGTTTTTTATCTAAAACTGCCTTCTAGTTCAAATATATAATGAATAACACATTCAAGAATATCTGGAAATATTATCCTCACTCAAAAGCAGTACTTTTCACTACTAAGTAGTTTCCACAAAGGTTTTTACTAAATCCTTTTCCACCTTCTGCTGTTTAAAGGAGCATGCTGGAGATGCAGTTCCCAAAGGAATGAGCCCTGGAAAGCCCAGCTCTGATTCTATAAATGATTGCAAGAGGCCTTTGTTAATCAAGGGAGAATTTCCCCTTGTGCAGGTACTGCATAAAAGGTTGAAAAATTTTCCCATCCTCTTCCCCAGCACCAGCAGAAGGGAAATGGGGACTGGAATTAGGAAGAGAACAGAGCTTCCTGACAAATTCAGGCATAGCTTCCTGACAAATTCAGGCAAAGCCCAGAACAGGCTTCCTGACAAATTCAGGCATAGCCCAGATCCTGACAAATTCAGGCATAGCCCAGATCATGCCATGTGTTTCCTTTCAAGCTGCTTCAACTTATGTTTACCCTTAAAACATAATCTTTAAAGTGAGCATGTTACCTTCCCTTGGGATTTCACCTCTCTTTATTTTTCAGCAGTGAGTTTCAACACACAGTTTCAGCCAGCTACGTAACACTTGGCCAATCTCAGTATCTGTTTGGAGAGCTGTAACCCAGCATGAGAATCACATATGCTTTAATAAACCAGTGACCTGTCAAAAAATTTGGACCTCCCCATCATTAAATAATCATTATTGTAGCACACATTATAGTATGGATCATGACATCAATTATCTGTCACTCAAGATTGGGGAAGCTCATGCATATTGGTTGCTGCCACATCCCACATAAATTGAAAAGTCTACACATATAAAACAGTTAGAAATATTGTTTGGTGGTGCAGAGCAAAACTAAAGCCATAAACATGCATAGTAGAGTTATAAACAGATTCTAACAATCAAATGTAGATTAAAAAGACTGAATATTTTTGCCTGAAAATGTCTTAAGATACTGCTGCTTGCCAAAAGCAGTCACTGTTAAATTTACAGGCAATTGCACATAAAGAAATATTAATAGGCATGCAGATGTCAACACTGATTCCATTTTATAACCTGGAAGCATCACATAATTATTCATTCATTCCAAACTTGTCAATCTCTGCACAAAACTGCAGTACATAATAACTAATTTTGCCTGTTTGTTTTAGGTAAGGCATGTTTAGAAAGCAAACCTCCAGATCCTAAAAACTGCTGATTTTACTGGATTATTTTACAATTTTACTGGATTATTTTAGTTGCTTTTCTATTTCTAATTGTTGCTTCCCTTTTAACAATTCTAGCTAAATCCTTTACTTTTAGCCAGTTACCTATGAAATTAGACTTCAGAATATTCTTAGCATTTTCTTCTAGGTGTATCTCAATTTATCATTTATTTTCTTTAGTTTTCTGTTTGCTTTTTGGGTGAGGTTTTTTTTTTTTTTCTATTTGGTTCTCTAAAAGCTGTAAGAAATATATCAATAAAATCTCACTGTTCCATAGGATACACAGAGATGAACTAAGTTTCAAAATGTATCTACAGAATTTCTTTTTCTGGCAGGTATTTTATGCAGCATTTTAGGATTAGACACAGAACATTAGCACACTAGGCCTTTTTGAAAGGAAGGGCAATCCCACTGAAATTCAGATTGGATGCTAACCCAGCAGGATGGTGAATCCTAAGTTGAATTCCTCCCTGCCTGCCAGGATATGGGATCCCACAGCACAGTGATCATCTGGCACATCAGGCACAAGCACAATGACATTTCTCTCATTACACAGTGTCCCTGAACTGGAACTTGCATGAGTTTGGGTTTAGGAATTCAGCTGGTGAAAGTGGGCTCAGATTCCCACCTGAGCCATTGTCTCAGCCTTTTTGTGTGGCTTCAAAAGGGATCTTCAAAGAAAATTATTGTAGCTATATCACCTGGTGCTCTAGCCACACTTGCAATTTTGTCAGAGCTTCCTTTAATATGACTGGTTTGGTCTATTTTTTCCATCTGCAAACAATATTTGGGAGTGTCTTAAAGTGGTCCATGAACATTTTATATTCTTTTTCCAGGCAGATTAAAGATTCAGAACAATCAGGTGATGGCTGCATTTTCTCATGACCAGAGTGTGAATGGATACATGTGGCACACTGTTCTGGGAACACTGCTGGCACTTCTGTAGCACAAAAGACTGTAGCAAAAAGTCAGTTATGACTCAGCAGCCACACTAAGCAGGTGCAACGTCAGCTTAGAACAGACACATTATTTAGGAATCAAGCAAGAATCACCTTCTTAGAACAGCACTGCTAAAATATATGATAACTATCATTATTACACAATACAGCTGTTATGTTTCCATTGTAATATTTTTCAATGAGAGATTTATAAATTTATTGTTAAAATTAATTAAACTAAGATCTCAAACAGAGTACTTACCGAAGAAAATATTCAAATTATTATCCTTGACTTTGGCAAGGCTTTTGACACCATAGGCAAACTCAAGGAGAATTAGAAGCCTAGATGGGTGGACAGTGAGGCGGATAGAGGGCTGGCTCTATGAGGAAGAATGGCAGATCCCAGAGGGCTGTAATCAGTGGCACATAGTCTAGTTGGAGGCCTGTCACTGGGCCCAGTATTATTTAACTTATTCATTCATTCAAATTTAGTTGAATGAAGGGGCAGATGCCTCCTCAGCAAGCTGACTGATGACACAAAGCTGGGAGGAGTGGCCAATAACCCAGAGGTCTCTGCAGCCCTTCAGAGGGATCTTGGCAGGTTGGAGAGATGGGCAGAGAGGAACCAACTGAAATTCAGCAAAGGCAACTGCAGAATCCTGCACCTGGGGAGGGAGTAACCCCAGGTACCAGTTCAGGCTGGAGGCTGAGCTGCTGGAAAGCAGCTTGTGGAGAAGGACATGGGGGTCCTGGTGGACACCAAGCTGTTCATGAGCCAGCAAGTGGTCAAGAGGCCAACAGTGTCCTGGAGTGCATTAGGAAGAACATTCCAGCAGATCAAGGGATATGATCCTGCCCCTTTACTCAGCTCTGGTGAGTCCTCAGGTAGATTGTGAGATTGTAGAACTGTGTCCAGTTCTGGGCTCCTCAGGACAAGAGAGACATGGAGCTTCCAGAGAGAACAGTAAAGATGATGAAGGAACTGGAGCATCCCGTTTACAAGAAAAGGCTGAGGGAACTGGCCCTGTTCAGCCTTGAGAAGGGACAACTGAGCGGGGACCTCATCAATGTCTGTCAGCATCTGAAGGGAGGGTGCCAAGAGGATGGAGCCAGGCTCTGCTCAGTGGTGCTGAGCAATAGGACAGGAGGCAATGGGCAGAAACTGATGCACAGGAAGTTCCAACTGAACATGAGAAAGAACTTCTTTACTGTGCAATTGACTGAGCACTGGAACAGATTGTCCAGGGAGGTTGTGGAGTATCCCTCACTGGAGATGTTCAAGAACCAGCTGGACACAATCCTGTGCCATGTGCTCTGGGATGACCCTGCTGTAGCAGGGAGGCTGGATCAGATTGACCGACTGTGGTCCCTGCCAGCATTACCTGTTTTTTGATCTCCTAATCCTTGAATACAAAAAAGATGAAGTTTGTTTTTTTGGTTTTTTTATGTTTTATCCAATCTGAATAGAAGTTTTGCTTTTAAGTTAATTAATACAATGGCACACACAGCTTAGCTGTCCAAAAAGATCACAAAGAAGATGGAGAACTAGATATTCTTGGACAATAACTACATGAAAGTGGTGGTAGCTACTTGTCAGGATTTACTGCGTAGGCTAGCACTGGAACCCAGCTTATGAGGCTCAATAAATCTGTTTGGAGTCAAACCCCGCACTCTTCGAGGCTCAGCTGCAGGGATGGGCTATGGTCTGTATGGGTCTGTAACACAAGCAAGGCAACAGCCAGCAAATTTGTGGAGATGTTCTTGTAGTGTCATTCTGTGTTCCACAGCCCCCTCACAGCCACAGAGCTGGGAGCAGGCAGCATTCTCACTAGGATTGGAAACATCCCTGCCCCCAAACTCTGCAGATTGGCCTCATGTGAGTAAGAGGCTTAGATTTTCCAATGCATGGATCTTAAATTATTACTTTTGTGTACCTAGTGGAGATGCAAACTTTTATAGAAAGAATAAAACCCTGTTTGTTTTCAGATGACATGTGTGGAACTTCAGTTCTAGGTATTTGCAGACTTCTGGCTGAAAATAAGTAAGCTCTTGCCTCTCTGCCAGCTGTGTTAACTCTTGGAAGATTTATTTATATACCACACCACCTTTGTCACCTAGTTAGAATACTGTCTTCCATGCAGATGCATTTCTTTTATGCCTGCAGACATCTCTTTATTTGGTTGGGTTTTGCTGGTTCTTGGAGGTTTTTTTACATAAATATTTCTGATATGAAACCCAGTAAAGTTTTAAACACAGTTATGTGTAAAAAACCAAAATAAGATACCCAAGAAGAGGAGATATTGAACAACAGTATCACTGTGTAAATTAAAAGGGAGTTAGGGGAAAAGGGGAAAGGCATGAAACCTCCCAGTGAGGTTTAACTGATGTGGGCAGGTTAAAGTATTAAAACCTCACCATCACAAGACTGTGGTTAGTGTCCAGGAAATGTTTTATTGCTTTTCTGCTGTAGAAATTCACAGAAATGGTAAACTTTGTGTTCTGACACTGATGGAAGGACCTTTGCACAAAACTGAGGGTATCGTTTTTCTCCTTCTGAGGGCTCTGGAGTTTTGTACCCTGCTGCTTCTGGCATATTAATCTATACTTGTTGGATGATGATTCAGTGTAACATTATGCTACCCATATTACAGAGGAACATAGAGTTGTCTTGATTGGATAGATCCCAATGCACTTTTTCAATACACCTTATGTAAAACAAACTGTATATTATATTATTTCCAGCCAAATTAAATATAGCTGCTTTTAGAAGTAAACAGGAAAACAGCATTTTGAATTAGCAACAATACTGTGCTTCACAAAACAAAAATAGAAAAATTTAAATTGGTAAGATGATGTAGGTGAGGTGAAAATAATACCACTAGAATTTTACTAGGAAGAAAAAGAGATTAATATGTCAGTTGTTGCTGATATTGTTGTGTTATTCTTGACAAGTAAACAGTAATATTCCCTCTTAGATTTCACAACCTAAATACAGTCAGGCCTCAGACATGCTGTGGTAATTCATATTTGATTGGTGTAATTGAAAGTGATTTTGATGTCCTATCTCATGTGACAAATACCAGCTGGTGACATCCAGCTTCCTGGAAAATGTTCAGATTAAATGCAGGACAAAAGGATATCATTACAGGTTTCAAATGTTCCAGTAGTAGTTTAATATTGACAAAAGTAAAATGTATTGATTGAGATCAGGGTCAGTTTCATGTGATGAGATAGACACAAAAGCAGAAAAAAACTGGTTATGCAGGTGAAATGAAACGAACAATAGAACCATTGTGCTCCTTTAGTGACACCTGATAAAAATCCTTAGAACATCTGGAGAAACTAAGAACAGGAATTACGGTGTTATATTAGTGCAAGTGCTGAGTCTAAAATGTTAATTGGAAAAGATGCAAGAGGATGGAGGTGGGCTGGCTCCCAGTATAGCTCAGGAGCTCTCTTACGAGTGCTGTCATCTCAAGCCAGCATACCATCCACAGTGACAAAATGAGGAACCACCCCCCTCATATTAGGGACTAATCCAGTTAAACTTTGCTTAGAGCTAATATTTATGGACCTGTCCTTTGACATGTCCCTGTCTCACCCTGATGTTCCATTCTTATGGTCAGTGTCTGCTTTCTTCTCACTGAGTAATACCACGTCTCTTGAAAATGACAGGTGATCTTACACACTTAAAAAAGGGGCAGTCATTTGATCACAGAGCTGTATCTACCCTACTCACTGAACAAAATGGCCCATGAAAAATTTTCTTTTTTCAAGTGCAGAAGTCCTCATTTGTCTCTCTCTTTCTCCGGTTAAATTGATTTAAACTCTTTTATTGAAGTCTGGTGTGCTGGCTTTGGCTGGGATAGAGTTAATTTTCTTGAGAATAGTTAGTAAGGTGCTGTGTTTTGGTGTCACTGGATTAGTGCTGGAAACTGTTATTAATGTAGAGATATTTTCCTTATTGTTCAGCAGGGCTTGCACTGGGTCAAGGCCCTTTCTGCTCCTCACACTACCCCCTCCCCAGCCAGGTAGCAGGGTGAGGAGCTGGGAATGGACACAGCTAGGACAGCTGATCCAAACTGACCATAGGGATATTCCAGACCGTATGGCATCAGGCTCAGTATATAAAGCTGAGGAAGGAGGGGTGTTTAGAGTGATGGTGTTTGTCCTCCCAAGTCACCATTAGGCGTGATGGAGCCCTGCTTTCCTGGAGATGGCTGAACACCAGCCTTCCCATGGGAAGAGGTGAATGGCTTTGTTTGTGCACAGTTTTACCTTTCCCTGTTAAACTGTCTTTATCTCAACTCTTGAGTTCTCTCACTTTCACTCACTTTTGGATTCTCTCTCCCACCCCTTTAAGGGGGACTGAATAAGTGGCTGTATGGTGCTTACTTGTCAGCTGAGTTTAAACCATGACATCCATGTATCCATGACATTGTAACTTACTGTCTTGTAGACTATTGTTGGCTAAAAATGCAAAGCCAAATGGCAGTCTTAAATGTGTGAGTTCATATAAACTTAAATAAAACTTGTCTAAATGTAAGCCCAGTGGTAAAGAATTTACCAGAGAGTAAAATTGTAACAGTGATTAGGATTATATCAAGAATGCATAAATGAGCAACTGATGACAGCTGATGACTCGGTGTCGTTGCTGTCGCTGTTGTATTCATTTCACAGTTTCTTTCTGACAGCTGTTATAGCCTAACATATGGAAAAATGCATCTACTGAAATACCACTGGGCCTTACTTATTCTCATACATAAATTTTTCACTGAAAATTACAAAAGTGAGAACTAATTGTGATTGGTCTTCTTGGATAGGTCCTGAGAACCTCCTCAGATGTCCACTTAGAGTCCCTATGACTTCTTTATTTTGTGTGTCAATTCATGTAACTAATTAATAATTACTTGGTCTTCATTGAATTGTTATTATTTAATTTTTTTCCTTTTTTTTTTCCTATTAAGAGTAACCAATCTGGACATCTATAGCCTTGCAATGAATTTGTCAAACAAGCTAAGCTACGCCATTTTCAGCTGTAGGAACATGTTGTCAAGCATTGGAACAGGCTGCCCGGGGAAGTGGTTGAGTCACCGTCCCTGGAGGTACTTAAAAGACATGTAGATGTGGCACTTAGGGACATGGTTTAGTGGTGGACTTGGCAGTGCTGGGTTAACAGCTGGACTCGATGATCTTCGAAGTCAGTTTGAATCTAAATGATTCCATGGTTCTATTTTTCATTTTTTCCTTTCCACATGCATTTACATGAGATTTTCAGATTGAATCCAAGCAAGAGTGATCTTCCACAAAGATATGCCAAAACTGGTTCTTCCTATAGTGATATCTGATGCCATTTGAGAAACTGGCACTTAAAGGAGTTCTCTGTAGAAGATTACATAAATAGTAACCGGAGACAGAAATGAAGAAGATTCAAATCTAATTCCTGTTGACTCTAAATTATTTGAAGATTAGTTTCACTGTAAAACTTAACTGTCTCATGATGATGAAAAAGAAATGAGTGGTTAAATGATGCCGTAAGACGTTCACAAAATGTGAGCTAATCTGGTAGGCTCTTAAAAGTTCTTTGGCATGCAAGTTCTGTGGCAGTATACCCACATAGAGTAAAATCATATAAAAGTCAAATACCCATCAAGACTGGGTAGCTGTTCAAAACCATTCCCACTTGTGGGGCTTGTATGACATGCTCAGCTTGTATCTAGCCTCACCTCAGGCAAGGAGGAAGTGACCATTCTCCTTTCTCCATCCACTATGTCAGACATCCACCCAGATTATGGGAATGGCAACTCTGAGAAACTTGTAAAGGACTTGAAATCACATCCTTACCTTACTGTAAGTCATTTTATTGGTAGGCCTTAAATGCTCAGAGTTAAGGGCTCTCCTTTTGGTTGTGCTCCTCAGATAGGATGAGTAAAAGCCAAGCAGCTCCCTACCATAATTTGCAGAGAGGAGTTATGATCCTGAGAGGTTCTCTGCAATTTATCATGCTGCTAGACAACCACAGAATGAGGTTTTTCAGCTTTCAAGTTCACCCATCTCATCTTGGCCAGCCTGTATTTTTGCTCCAGGAACATGCTGTGTTCTAAATAAGAATGTAAATGATGTTTGCCTTTTCTGTGCATGGTTGCACCAAACCAGCTTTCAGTACAGCAGCTCTTCCTGACTGCTTTCAATTCAAGTATGGAGAGTTTTACTACTAGTCTGGACACATTTATGTTGAAAGGAAGTATGGTGATTTCTGAGCTTGTATAGTGGTAATAAGGATAAGAAATGCTAACCCAGGCTGAGGTCAACAAACTCTTTAAAACTAAATTGTTTAGATGCTGACTGCTTGCCTCAGTAACAGCTTCTCACTACTCCAGAACACAGTGTTCCTTTTGGTCATGTTCATAAGTGGTCTGGAGATTTAGAGCTAACAAATCAAGAGTTTGTGTTTTTAAAAACAAACCTATTGAAATTCGAAGGGCTGCTTCATACGGGTTTGGCTTATGAAATCAGTGTATAAACATTGGATAATATACTAGATCATTACAGGTGATTTTAACATATGATGGAAAGAATGGTCTTGGAAGAACATGGAAGCAAAGTTTTAAATAGATTTAACCAAAGTGTTCTACCTGATACTTGGAGAATGGTGGGAAGAACTGACTCTATTTTTTGTGGGTTTGGTGGGTTTACACCACAAACACACACAAAACCTAAACAGTTACAAAGATGTTGTTGGAAAACAAAAAGGTTTTGACTGGTGAATTAGAATTTTGAGTTAGTGACCAGGTATAATATCAAGATTTTTGTTGGACTCATGCTTTATCAGTAACAATCATCTAAAGCAGAATGCAGTCCTTTTAGTGCAGCCAAGTAACAAAAGAAGAAAGTCCATCAGAGACTACTCTTAGTATAGGTGGTGCAAGATTTACCTTGAATTTTTCTTTTCTAAGAGAACTTTTTATTTTTTACTGTACTTTTACTGTATGGCTTTTTTTATAGTATGGTTTTTAAATATGAAAATAGCCTATCAGATGAAGTGATTGCAAAAAACTATTTTATAGAACAGTCCTAAACTGCATTTGCACTGTAGCAAATGAGGTATGCAGCATTGCAGTGAAAGTTATGCTAGAAATCACACGTTTTCATTATTTTGGCTTTTTGTTTAATGTTCCTAATAATACTTTTTTTGCCTCATGTACAAAATCTCATCACATAGTATTTTTACTTGTCAGAAAATTTCTGTGTTACAGGTTTTCTGCTAGAAAGGTGAGATTGTCATTTAGATTATGTTCTTTATTTTTTTCTGATTTTCTTTGTCCACCCAGTTCCTAATCTTGAATTCTAATTTCTTGTAAAGTTATTTAGGTCTTCATGAAATTACAACACAAGTCAAACTTATGTGGGGCACAAGCCATTTTTGAATAAGGATATGAGTGTTGTGAGTTCTTACACTGCTTTATGTTACTTGCTTTATCCCTGCAGGTTTAACATATTTGCTTCACAGAGAGAAAGCACATAGAAACTCATCCTGCAGTGTCAGCTAAAAGTACTTCCTTTGTTCTGTGTCTTGCTGTCTTTGAATTCAGATAAGCCTTATTAGTTCAGAGACATTTAGTTTACATGGATTAATAAAATTCAGGAAAAGAATTTTCCAGTGAATCTTGAAGGCAAGTCAAAGTATGAATCCAGCTTACTTAGATGCAGAGAATGTTCTGAAAAGAAACATTACCTTATGTTGGTGATAATTAGATGTATGTTGTCCTCCAGCTTATTACAGCATTTTGTAGTTAGTGTTCTATAAAAAGAATGTTATAAAACTTGATTATCTTGTTTTTACAAACAAAGCAATAAGAACATCCTAGTGTCTCAATGTCATCCAGAGAGAGGTTGCTTTGTTGGTGGGATAAAAGGTTTTTGGGCAACTGTGGCAATACAGAATAGATCAGGCCCATAATCCACTACAAAATCTGCATATAAATTTGTGTGGGTTGAGTTGCAAGAGGAATTTTAAAAACTAACAAAAATACAGAAAAAATGCCCCTTCTTGGTGGTAAATAACAGTAAAATATATCTCTTCAGTCTACCCAGAACTTTTCTTTGCAATGGTATTTGTTTTATTTTATCATTAGAGGCAGTTAATTTAATTAATTATAATTTGAATAAATTCTTATGCAGCAAAATAGGTAATTCTGTTTCCTATAAAATGACATCAAAAATGAACTTTGTGGAACACAGCCAGAACTGGGTTTCATGCAGCCTAAGTAGCCTTAAATATGTTCATAGGATGAGTGAATGCAGAAAGCCACAGGTTGTTGTGGCTTCTATCCCAGGAGGTCTTTTTCTTCAGATCAACTCCTCTTCAGGGCTGTTTGCCTCCAAACATTCACTTGTAGGACCTCACCTTAAAATTTAGGTAGGAATCGCTTGGTGGCTAAGCACTTTAATGACAGATAGAAATTCAGATGCTGTCAAATGCAAAGTGAAGCACATCAGAAGGAAGAATTTGAATTCTTCCACATTAGCAGGTCTGAAATAACAGGGAAAAAACAGGGACCAATGTAATCAGCTGAAAGGAAATTTCTGTTCAACATCCATCATTAATCAAAAACCCATATGAGGAATATGCATAAAGAATATGAAGGAAAATAGGATGTTCAACAGACAGAAGGCTGTCTCTCACAGAGCCAGCAGGAAAGCAGGGTACTTAGTACTCTGTAGTGTTTGTTCAACACTGCAGTAAAGATAGCATACAGTTCCTGGAATCTTTCCAGGTTCTAAGACTGAGAAATGAGACCAGCTAAGCTTACAAATTGTGTGGAATGCTGATTTCTTGTTTGAGTTTTGTTTAAAATTTTCCCTGTTATGAATATCATTCACAAAAACATGAAGAAATTAATGTTTACTCTTTCTTGTGCCACGCAGAACCTGAAGCGAGTGGCCGAGACGTGGATGGATGAGTTTGCAGAGTACATTTACCAGCGGCGGCCTGAGTACAGACATCTCTCCACTGGTGACATCTCTGCCCAGAAGGAGCTGCGCAAGCACCTTAAGTGTAAAGATTTCAAGTGGTTCATGGCTGCAGTGGCTTGGGATGTCCCCAAATATTACCCTCCTGTGGAGCCTCCACCTGCTGCCTGGGGGGAGGTGAGGAGTAGATCAAATTTAAATGAATCTAACATTTTAGACTGTGGGAAATGAAAATTAATAAATGAGAGTAAACCTGATGGTAAGTAGTGTTATTAAGGAAGTTCACAGTGGTTGAAACAATCCCTGAACTATCCATTAAAATGACAAACTGTCATGTCTTAGAACTATCACTGTTGCTTTTGTAACCCATTACAACTTTGTGTGTAGAGGGCTTATGACGTATGCACAAGGAGGACAAGAATGAGTAAAAAAGTATATAGCACTCACTACTGCATGTCACAGAAGATTTTAGATTCAGAGAACCACCTTAGTAAAAAAGAGGTCTGAAGTCACTGCTTGGGGTTTTTTGCATATCTACTGGTATAGCTCCTTCTGTCCTTACAAGGACAATTGTGTGCAGATGGAGTTAGGTTTGTTCACACATGAAATGTGCTTGTGCAGGCCTGGATACTTTCCTTTTAAAATGACTGATTTTGCTCAGGTGTTCTGTATATTCTGTAGGTGCTGTCATCACTGAGTACCAGTAGCAAATACAATTTCTCCATTGATGGATGAGGGGAGGGAGAGACCACAAAAGAGAAGCCAATATCTGAGCATCACTGCAGAGAAGGAGCTGCAGAAACAGCCAGCTGCAAATCTCCACTTGTGATCAAAGATGTTCTGCATTCAGACCTTTCTGAAGAGCAGAGCTGTAGCAAACCTTGCTTTGACAGTTTGTTTTGTACAGAAGAAATGAAAACACAAGGAGTGCCAGGAGAGGAAATTACTTCCTCAGTCGCACTTAAAAATTGCTGTGACCTTTGCCCCCAAGAACTACAGCAGCTTCACACCATGGATAGGTCACGTGCAAAAGGCTCTTTCTCTCAGTTCATTAAGATATATAAAGAAGGCTACACTCTTCCAGTGTATTATGCTACCTTTCAAAAAAACATAGGAATATCTGTACTGTGAGTTCTAGCCTTTTCTGATTTTTTGGGAGATGCTCTTGGGGCTGTCAGAAAATTAACTTTCATATTTGAAACCAGAGGATGAGTTGAAACTTCACCCAAAACATTTGGTAAGATCAGACACAAGTCTCCGTATTCCCAATGGTCAAGACTGGACCACAGACTTCTAAACATAGGTACCTCTACTATTCTCCAGAATTTATATTTAGAAAGGCAAATTACCTCATAGTGAGATTTCTAAAACAAATTTCTCTGGTACTAGCAATCCTTAATTCTTCTTTATAAGCTATCAGTTACAGATGTTCAAAAAAACTCTATTTAATATGTGTCTTACTGCTTGCTACTTCTTGGCAGTAATGAATTCCTTTGTTGTTAAAGTTTCTTCTCTCTGAGCCTGCTGCCCACTCTTTATGAGATTAATGTGTACTGAGAGGTAAGGAATTTATCAGTAGAAGTCAGGCTGGATCAGATTGCTGTGACTGCTACTATGATCTTCCTTCACCATCTTTCACATTTATACATGGGTGTCCTTGGAGGACTGGGATCAGATGTGTAATTTCTCTGGCCAGCTGAACAATCCTTAACTCAATCAAGAAAGTAAGAGGAGGAGCTTGTGATTCAGATATTCATTCTTTTCACAGAAATATTAATATAATCTCTGCATAAACCCAAGTCTTTTTAACAGTAAATTAAAGTCTGTGTGAAATCTGTGCCTTAAAAGCATTTACTAAGCTCTTAGGAAGGACGTGGAGACCAAAGATTTTTGGTTTTGTCTAAAACATACTTTCTCTAAAATAACAGGAAGAGAACTTTCAGCCCTCCACTTGTTTTTCCTGAGACTGTCACAATCCTGTGCAGTTTTAATTAATTTGTTGGCACTTGCAAGGACCTTGAAAAACGTTGAAGGTCAATGGCTGCAAGAAGCTGAAAGAGGGAAGCAGACTGTAATGTTAGTGCTTTGTCTTGTGCAAGAATCACACAGCTCTTGAAGTAGTGCTGATTATACACACCAAAAGTCTGTGCCAACACTGACTGTCGTTTAGTACCCTCTCTGCTTCCATTTGGAAATACTTTACATCTACTTGCCTATGCCAGTCTGAGAAAGAGTAAACAATGAAGACAAGTTTGGCTCTAGTATTTTGATATCTAGCTAGTAAAAGCATGTGGTGTGAAAGCAGACGTCTCATAAACAGCCTCTGCTCAGCTCCTCTTTTTTGCAAACACATTTATTTAAAATCTGACTCTTACATTTCTTGAAAAAAATCTGTTTATGATAGAAAAGAAGGACATTTGGAAAACAAAAAGCAATCCTTTTTCTACACTTGTCATGGCCTTGTAGCTGGCAGGGTGTAGATACCCTTGATAATCTGTTCTTACTTGTAATATCTGAAATGTGTGCAGTAAAGCAACGTAACAGCAAATCCAGACAGATTAAGGTTAGTGAGACTGTCAGTTCTGTGTTTGAGTGAGGTAACTGTACTCTTTTCCACTGTGGAAAAGAGGAAAGTTTTCAATTAGGTTTTGTTCTTGCTCTTTTGAATATACTAGGAAGTCTGATATGAGTTGAAAAAACAGTAATACCCATCCCATGCTCTTTCTAAGACAGAATAATGTATTTGTAATATGTATTTGAAGTCCTACTACCTGAAACAATAGTTGTGAATTGGCCACAAGGTGTTTTCTTAGGAAGTACTCATGAATCTACAAGCTGTGATTCAGCATAAATATATTGTGCAGCTATCACAGTTTCCAATATCTTTGGAAACATATTTTACATTAAATCAATCATATAATATCAGACATTGTAATTTATTTTAGATATCATGAGTTCTATAGTCAAGGTGGTGCAAAAAAAAAAGTTGTTTTACTCAGTCAAAAGGGAATTACTTAATCTTGGTTTCACTTGCTGTTACATGAACTTCATTAATTTAATGAGGAGGTGTCTCAGTCAGTGCAGCAGTGCTAAGCTGTAGAACCTGAGAGTACTCCTTTCTCAGCCCCAAAGTCATGGATTTTACAGAACTGTTTTACAGCACTGACATGAAAATGTCGCACGTAAAGTCAAGTGGCGTATTTGAAAAAAGAAGAAAGCCTAAGAACTCACTAACTTCTCTTTCAGTTATTTTCCTTTTTTTAAAATGTGTCATCCTCATGCCCTTAATGAGTCAATCTGAGCCCAGCAAGTGTCACACATCTGTTGTACAAAAGCAGTATAACCCCACCCTGCACAGACCGAGTGCTGCACAGCTGGACTGTTCAAATTCTTTTATCGGGATCAATGTCACACTGAGTACGAGTCCCGTGTTTCTTCAGTGAGGTTTTTGGCAGTGCTTGACTTCTTTACCTTTGACTTTTTCTTTCTTACGGCTCACACAAAGGACAAATACTTCTAAAATTACTGTGTATCAGTTGACAGGAGAAGTGGCTCATTTTTTATATTTGATCCATGGACATTGATGGCCCTAGGGTTATCTGAGAATGTAAGCAGAGCACTAAGACTGGCTCTAAGTGCTGCTCAAACAAAAAAAAAAAAGTAACATAAATGAATATTCTTCTAAGAGTTAAAGCTATTTTCATATTTAAGGCATTAAATCAGATATAGGGAGAGTACTATATAAACTGATAGTACAGCTGTTGCTGTATCCCTAAGGATTGTCCTAACACCATCTCCACAGTCATTGTTCACAGATCATGATATTGAACATACAGTTGTCTTTAGATTGCTACACTTTTCCTCTTTCTGCTTTTGGCACAGATAGTTTCATGTCATGGTGAGCATGCAGGGCAGCTCCCAGGGTGGGAGATCTTGGGAGTTTGGCTCTCCCACCCTGGCTCACCCCTGCCAGGCTCCATGAAGGCTGAAGTGTATACCTGGGTGACAGCCTGGCTCCAGTGCAGGCGGGGCAAGGCTGCAGAAGCCAGGACATCAGCTACTACCTCAACAGCAAGTCTTGCAGGAACTCATTTGACTGGGAGAAGCTGTAGAGTTTTAGAATTATCAAAGAATATTGGTCAATATAACTGCTGGGCTCTAGTAAGCGGCATTCTCTATGCTTCTGCACCTCATCTGCTCTTTGTAAGGATTACAGTGCCCATAGTGAGTTATGATGGCATTTCAAGAATTAAGTATTTATAATGACTTACAGAAAGCGTCCTGTGCTTTTGTTAGAATTTGTTTAATTCTGAAACAACCTTTAATATTACCACTTACCATCCTTGTCAGTCCATACATTGAAATTCTTGGAAGCATGATTTTCCTGCATGTTTATCTGTGTGTACAAATGATGGCATTTAAGGCTCAGCAAAAAAGTTTTTTATTGAGCAACTCAATGCTGTACCTGCATGTCTGATAAAATCTGTCTCCTGTTCATCCCTGGTCTTACAATTGCACAAATAGGAATGTTAGAAACGTGTTAGAATCACTAGCTATTTGTTTTCTAGTTGTAACTCATAACCTCAAAAATTCTAAATCCATTGTGCTGGGTGACTGGAGATGAGGCAGTTCAAAAGCATATTGGTGTATAAATGAGAAAAAAAAAAAGCCCTGTGCTTCTGCTTTCCTTCCTTTGTCCATGGAAGCATCTTAGGGGATTTGCAGGCTGTGTGGGGCTGATGCTTGGCAGAATGTTCCCCATGGCTCTGGCTCTGGCATGATGGCTCAGTTCAGTTTCTAGCAACTGCCAAGGCCACACAGAAGCTCCGGAGAACAAAAGCACAGACTTGACTGAAATGCCTTTTTACAAAAAGAAAACAAAAAACAAACCATGACCCCTCTGCAGCTGAAAGGATGAAACAAAAATAGGACGAGCTAGCATGTAAGCTGCAAAAAAAACAGAGGAAAAACTAACTCAAGCAAACCTTTCAGGAGTAAGGGGAAGAGAGGAGGAAGTAAAGAACGCGAGACAGATTCCAGCAGTGAAAGAACTAAATGTAGCTTCAGCTCAAGCCTTTTCCAGAAATGGACTGAACACATTTACTGCACAGTCCAAATGACAGAGACTGGGATGGAGCGATGCCATCAAGAAAAAATTCTGAAAGCCTTTTAATGCAATAAGCATTAATTGAATGTGGAGTGTATTCACTGTCATTTTACAATTCTGAATCGCATAAATATACCCAATTATTAATGGCAATTGTTAGCAGTTCCATTTTAATTAACTTGCATGCTATAAGAACTGAACTGATGTATCATTTAATTTTCTATTAGACCAGAAATCTTTATCTGTACAATGGAAATTTAAGTGCATTGAGAAATGATTGAACATTTTCCAAAAAAAATCATACTTGGAGAAGGTATTTCACATGAAATTTTAAAAATAGGACATTAAATTCTATTCCCCTCATTATTCTTTCCTGCCTCTTTTGCTGGGTAATATGAAAATGAAGGTTGTTGAGAACTAATTACCTTTCGTCTTTCTTAGTGTGGGGCTGCCCAGTGCTGGATTTCTGTATCTGGTTGCGTGTATGAACAGTTAGTGTTTTTCCTCATCTTTAGCAACTTTTATTGTATTGAAAAAAGAAAAAGTATCCTAGGACTGGGCTGGTCCAAATTTTTTTAAATATTTCTCTGAGCTCTGGTGAAGGATCAAGTGTTCCTGGAGAGAATTGTTCAAACTGATGCTCCCCCATCTTCTGTCCAGTCTGCAATTTTCTAAGCTAAACAAATGCACCTCCTGAAACCTTTCCTGAGAGTTTTTACATTTTACAGTTCTTTACATTTTCTCACTACCTATTGCTCTCCCATCTGTGTAAATCTTTCTTGAGCATGGTTAATAGACTGGATCCCACTCTTAAAGAATCAGAAAAAGAGAAGAGTAGCTCTGGCATGTGTCTTGCATGCACAAGGATTTCCCTTCTTCTCAGTGTTTTGTGCAGTGCTGTGAAGTCTTCCATCCTTAGGGTGTGTGTGAGGTATGCAGTGGCAATGTGTACATTTCTCAGGCATATTATGGCAACAGCAGTGACTTCTAAAGTATTTTTCATGAAAAAGCACAAATGACTTCTCAATTATATCTCCATTCTAGAAAGCATCTGGCTTTCTTTTAAAAAAGGATCAAAGTAGCATCCAGAATGTCAATATATGCGCCTGTTTTCTGTTTATTACACGTTTAGAATTTGTGTGTGTTTCCATGCACTTCCAGACACTTTTTACTCAGTGTCTGTTTATCTCATTGAGAGGGTAAGTTTTTTTTTAAGAAATCCTTTTCGTTAAGGAGGTGTCTAAAGAGTTTTTAACTAGCCCAGCTAAGGTACTCAAAGAGAAATGTGTGTGGATTTGCATCACAAAGTTAGGATTTTGCTCTTTTTGGTGGCAGTGGGCAAATCTACTTTTCAACCCAATGTTTCAAAGAAAATGTACATGTCAGCAGTATGGTATGATAACCAGCATAACTGGTATGATTGATAGTCACAGATTAATTATTACTCAGTTACTTCAGCCTCAAGAACAAGATTTTCCTTTTAAGAACAAGTTATACTGCAGTGTTTGCAGCAGGCATGCAGGAGGAACCTCCATGGGTAAGCATAGGTTTCAGTACAGATTTGTTAAGTACTTTTTAAAAGCCTAAGTTTCAGTGCAGACTTGTAAAGTACTTTTTAATTTTATGCACTTCAGGGAGTAATGTGTGACCTTATCTACAATGGTGTTACTGTGTCAAAATAAGAGCATGGATTGGAGCAGGGCATGCCTGAATTTCTAATGCATGCTGACTGCTCCCATGCCTGGAAGAGACTCATACAGAAATCAGTTCCTTCTAATACTGTTGATCTCTCTTGCTCTCATGGGATGGAAGAAGCAGTCAGAGAAGCTTTGAACTTCTCAGACTCTTTTTCTCTTTAGTTTTTTTGGCATTAAGGTATTTCATAATACCTACCTTTCATTTGTTAAGCAGAATATTTCAAACTTTGCTTCTTCTGAAGCTGCTCCTATAAAGAGTAGTTCATTCTAGGACACGGCTCTCTACTCTGTAAAAAGTAATTCTCACCAGTTTAACATAATTGATAGTCAATCTCAAGTCCTTCAGAGCTAAACTCCTGTTACTGTAGGACACAGCACAAATAACACAGAGCAGTTCTTTTTAAGGCAAACGAATAATTGTTTATTAAAAAATCTCACTTCATTTTTATATCTTCTTGAAATNCTGTAAAAAGTAATTCTCACCAGTTTAACATAATTGATAGTCAATCTCAAGTCCTTCAGAGCTAAACTCCTGTTACTGTAGGACACAGCACAAATGATGCAACGCAGTTCTTTTTAAGGCAAACGAATAATTGTTTATTAAAAAATCTCACTTCATTTTTATATCTTCTTGAAATGCCAGTGTCATTGGAGGGTGACAGTGCCACCTCCTCAATGTCACTGGGCAACTCAACAGTCTATCAGGTTGCTCGTCTCCCATAAAAGAATGAAAACAATAAGTTATTTACATAAAGTGTGTGAGAAAGTTTTGTACAAAAATGCAAATATCAAAAAACTTTAAGAAACTTTAAAAAATCAAGACAACAAACTCCTAACCCCCCGATGCTGAAAGCTCAATTCTGCAGCCCAGTTTAATGTGAATTGCTGCTGCTTGGTTTTGCAGATTCGAAACGTGGCAGCCAACCTGTGTGTGGACAGCAAACACGGAGCCACAGGGACTGAGCTGAGGCTGGACATCTGTGTGAAGGATGGCTCAGAACGAACATGGTCACATGAACAGGTATTTTAATGGTGGAAAGTGAAAATCAGGGTAAAATTGTTGCTTCTCTTTCCCAGTTTTTAAACATTTCCTGAGGCTTCTCCTTTTCTTAAGGTAAAACAGAGTGTAGAAATAATTTTGGAATTATTACTGACCTTAATGGCTTTTACAAAATACTCCCTAACATAACTTCAGAAATTCCAACAGCCACCTGGGCCATCTTCATTTCCAAAGGGAATTGCAATGCCCAGAGAGCTTTTTGAGGCCCCATTCTCCCTCACTTTGTCATGAAAACATGTTGATTTTCATTGAGCTTCCTAAAAATATCTTAACTATAGTACCAGGCCTTTTACAGCTCCANCCTTTTCGTTAAGGAGGTGTCTAAAGAGTTTTTAACTAGCCCAGCTAAGGTACTCAAAGAGAAATGTGTGTGGATTTGCATCACAAAGTTAGGATTTTGCTCTTTTTGGTGGCAGTGGGCAAATCTACTTTTCAACCCAATGTTTCAAAGAAAATGTACATGTCAGCAGTATGGTATGATAACCAGCATAACTGGTATGATTGATAGTCACAGATTAATTATTACTCAGTTACTTCAGCCTCAAGAACAAGATTTTCCTTTTAAGAACAAGTTATACTGCAGTGTTTGCAGCAGGCATGCAGGAGGAACCTCCATGGGTAAGCATAGGTTTCAGTACAGATTTGTTAAGTACTTTTTAAAAGCCTAAGTTTCAGTGCAGACTTGTAAAGTACTTTTTAATTTTATGCACTTCAGGGAGTAATGTGTGACCTTATCTACAATGGTGTTACTGTGTCAAAATAAGAGCATGGATTGGAGCAGGGCATGCCTGAATTTCTAATGCATGCTGACTGCTCCCATGCCTGGAAGAGACTCATACAGAAATCAGTTCCTTCTAATACTGTTGATCTCTCTTGCTCTCATGGGATGGAAGAAGCAGTCAGAGAAGCTTTGAACTTCTCAGACTCTTTTTCTCTTTAGTTTTTTTGGCATTAAGGTATTTCATAATACCTACCTTTCATTTGTTAAGCAGAATATTTCAAACTTTGCTTCTTCTGAAGCTGCTCCTATAAAGAGTAGTTCATTCTAGGACACGGCTCTCTACTCTGTAAAAAGTAATTCTCACCAGTTTAACATAATTGATAGTCAATCTCAAGTCCTTCAGAGCTAAACTCCTGTTACTGTAGGACACAGCACAAATGATGCAACGCAGTTCTTTTTAAGGCAAACGAATAATTGTTTATTAAAAAATCTCACTTCATTTTTATATCTTCTTGAAATGCCAGTGTCATTGGAGGGTGACNGGGCCCGTCGCGGCACCGGCCGGCCGCCCTCGGGGCCAGCGCACATCACGGCCAAACCCCCTCAGAGCCAGCGCCCCTCACGGCCAGCCCCCCTCAGAGCCAGCGCCCCTCACAGCTAGCGCCCCTCACGGCCAAACCCCTTCAGAGCTAGCGCCCCTCACGGCCAAACCCCCTCAGGGCCAGCGCCCATCACGGCCAGCGCCCCTCAGGGCCGGCCCTGCGCTGCTGTCACACTGCTGTCACTCTGGGGCATCAAACCCCGGGCCAGCCTCACAGAGNTATCAAAAAACTTTAAGAAACTTTAAAAAATCAAGACAACAAACTCCTAACCCCCCGATGCTGAAAGCTCAATTCTGCAGCCCAGTTTAATGTGAATTGCTGCTGCTTGGTTTTGCAGATTCGAAACGTGGCAGCCAACCTGTGTGTGGACAGCAAACACGGAGCCACAGGGACTGAGCTGAGGCTGGACATCTGTGTGAAGGATGGCTCAGAACGAACATGGTCACATGAACAGGTATTTTAATGGTGGAAAGTGAAAATCAGGGTAAAATTGTTGCTTCTCTTTCCCAGTTTTTAAACATTTCCTGAGGCTTCTCCTTTTCTTAAGGTAAAACAGAGTGTAGAAATAATTTTGGAATTATTACTGACCTTAATGGCTTTTACAAAATACTCCCTAACATAACTTCAGAAATTCCAACAGCCACCTGGGCCATCTTCATTTCCAAAGGGAATTGCAATGCCCAGAGAGCTTTTTGAGGCCCCATTCTCCCTCACTTTGTCATGAAAACATGTTGATTTTCATTGAGCTTCCTAAAAATATCTTAACTATAGTACCAGGCCTTTTACAGCTCCAGTCATTGTCTGTTTTTACGCTTTTATCTCAATAAGCAGTTATATTTTAAACAAATATGAAGCATAAGTGAGATAAATGGGTAAAAGCAAGCAAAAAAGCATTTCAAAAGACAAGGAATTATAAAGATTCAAAAAAAGCTTTTATTTAGATTGGTTAGGTAGAAAACTATTAGTTCTCAGGAGTATAGAGGAAAATAGCTGTAATTTTTACTCATTGTGAGTGCCACAGGAAAGGAATCATGACTTACAGGCCGTGGGTCTTGCCAATGTGAGCAAGGAGAATCCAGATGAAAAGTACGACCTAACCATTTATTAGCAAATTTAGTGAGCAAGTCTTTCACAGGAAAAGGTCCAAGATTAGTAAAAGATTTGTAATGCTGAGGAGAAAAATTGACCTGTCAGTCACACGACACTTTGTAAAAACTTAAAAGCTCAGGAGAGAGGAATTCTGAGGGGTATTTGAAGTGCTGAGGTCAAAAAAGCATGCTCTGAGTATACTGAGAAATGCAGGAGAGCTGCAAGTGCATGAAACCCAGAAGCTGAAGGATTATCTCAATTTAGGTAAGTCACAACATGGCCCAAAAAAGGAAGTTGCTGAAAAAGGACTTCTTCAGATAGCTACCAAAGATACTGCATGGGAATAGGGTGTCAAAACTAGATAAATATAATTGCTTTGTTTCTGAAAGACTTACAGTAATTCAGGGAATTAATTGAAGGAAGTTGTATGGTCCAGACTAAACCCATCACAGTGTTCTATGGCTTTAAAATCTGCACAGCTTCAAACCCTCCACAAGAAGGGAGGGGGGAATGCGGAGGCTGCCAGATATGAGAAAGGAAGGGAAAAAAAAGTTGGATGAAAAGGTGAGAGAAGAAAAAATTGTTAGCAGAAAAAAGGGGGACTGGAAATATCCTTTGAAAGAGTAAAGGCTGGAACAAAGGGGAAATGACACGAAGGGAGAAAGATGTTAGGCAGGAATCCGTGTTTCAACGTACTCCAGGCTGCTGCAGCCTTTGGGATCAGACTGGATCTAAAGATCTTGCTTCTGTGCTAAGGACAGAAAGTGACTTGTCTAGAATCTGTCGGTGAAGCTAGCACGAATGGAGTTCAACCAGCCAGCTCCTTAGATCCCAGAACCAGAGCTGGGAACCCTCAAGCACTTCGGTGCTCGACGTGTGCCCCAGAGACAGCACGAATCGTCTCCGCCGGGCTGGCGGGGAGCAGCGCACACTCTCGCGTTGCCGCAGAGCGCGGAAAGCTTCCCGGCAGCGGCTCGTCCTTGCGGCGGTGCGGCGGGCGGGCGGCAGGGGGCAGCGCGGCCCAGCGGAACGGGCCCGTCGCGGCACCGGCCGGCCGCCCTCGGGGCCAGCGCACATCACGGCCAAACCCCCTCAGAGCCAGCGCCCCTCACGGCCAGCCCCCCTCAGAGCCAGCGCCCCTCACAGCTAGCGCCCCTCACGGCCAAACCCCTTCAGAGCTAGCGCCCCTCACGGCCAAACCCCCTCAGGGCCAGCGCCCATCACGGCCAGCGCCCCTCAGGGCCGGCCCTGCGCTGCTGTCACACTGCTGTCACTCTGGGGCATCAAACCCCGGGCCAGCCTCACAGAGCTCCTCTTCCTTCTCTAGATCTCACGGAATTTGTAGCCTTGATGAGTTCTGCATATGCCAGTAGAGACTGACAGTATTAATGAAAGTTTTGAGTGTTTTATTATCATGTTTCGAATAGCATGGATTGACACTGAGGTGGACTTATAATTTCTGGTATAAATTTACAGAGTTCAGTGGCAAGCTGTAGTAGCTTAATGTGACCAGTGTGACAGGCATCAGTGGCAGACAGAGGTGATCCTTTGTGCCACTGAAAGCTGACAGTCTCAGCCACCCTTCCAGGGGCACAGCCCTTTAGCAGACCCCAGGAGAGGAAGATGACTTTCCACCTTAGGGATGTGCAAGCCCCGCTGGGCAAGCAGCAGTCAAAAGGTTTGTGGGGTGCTTGCAGGCTTTCTGGTAAACAGGAGATGGGTGAGAAGTGAGGATGTGTCACTGTGGTTTTGGGAAAATTCCCCAAAATTAAGAACCAGAGGGGAAGAAAAGGGACAGGAGGATATGTCATAGTACTGCATTCTTCCATCTCTGTCTTCCCAAAGCTAGCTTTTGGCTTCAGGGGAAACTGAGGCTCTGCTGGACCAACAGCGAAGGGAAATGACAGGTATCACTGTCTCTTATCAAGCTCCCCAGCCTTGCCAGGGAATGGGGTTGACCAGCACCATCTCTAGCATGGCTCAGCAGGTGCCCAGGCTCTTTCTCCTCTACTTGGAGGTATAGTTCGAGCCAGAGCCCAGCTCTGAAACATGGCATTTCATCTTTGGATGGGGGCACATGTCGTCCCCTCAAGTGTAATGGCACAGTCAAAACACAGCGCCAGCTGACAGACCCCAGGCAGACAGCGAGTAATTGAGCAACGTGTCCAGGCTGGAAAGCATTAATGGCATCAAAAGGGCCTTTGTCCTATAGACAGTCCCAGGCCAATGGCTCTATCAGGCAATCATTCTTCAGGCCCTGTGCCAATTTTAAATGAAGCTGGAAAGCTGCATTTCCCAGTTACTGCATGACAGGGCTCGGCTACTTGAAAAGGCAAAGCATGAGGGCTGAGGGATTGCTTGATTGCAAACACAGAGGATGGGGCTGTGTTTTACAGACTCTGGTATGAGAAAAGGTGAAAGAGGAGAATGAGCAACCACTGAGCCAGGACAGAGGGTTTCTTGGTCCAGCAGGGAACAGTGAACAGCAACCCCATGTGTTGCAGGTGAAGAATCAGCCTGCTGTTTGTTAATGATGTGTCTGGGAATTTCATGCAGCCTTGTTTCAAATCAATGAGTAGCCAGAAATGAATGAAGTACCAAAAGGGTACAAAAAGGTTCAGCCATTTCTTGTAAAATATGACACCGTTTTTTCCTAACAAAGGAACAACAAAATCCGAAGTGACAAGTAGTGGCAAAACAGAAGATTATTTACTCTGGGCTCCAGCTAATAACATGTAGCATTGTTGGACATTATGCAGTGGGGAGATAATATTTATATTGGCCAGATTCAGTTTTAACTAGAGGAAAATTGCTGTTTAAAAGAGGAAAGCTTAGAATTAAGAGATTGGAAAGATTGTACACCATCATGTTGTGTCTCTAATTGCAAGATCTTAATACTAACTGGGTGTATTGAGAAGTATAATCTTTTTTCTGATTTTTTTTCCTCTTCTCTCTCTTAGTCCTAAAACTGAGTTCCTGTCCCTAACAAGGTTGGTTTTATAATAGTATCACTAGGGAGAAGACATTAATTGATTTAAAGACATTAGTTGATTTAAAAATAAAACTGTTTTAAAAAATGGGAGGATAAAGAAGGAGGAAAAATAATCTAAGCTAGTCTAAACATTGAGATCTAGTATTACGCAGATCCTTGTTTTCAGTGGAAGGGAATAAAAACCCTCTGCTGTTACCATGTCTTGACTTGCAAACAGGACACAGCCCTGGCAGTCTTCAGAAACCACAGAGGAGTGGAAAAGAGCAAAGGAATAGTTTGGATCAGTATGATCTGATTTAAAGGCTGGCTTGAGCTCTTTCAGGTGTACTGATGCATTCAGTGGGGTACTAGTCCTCAGGCCAAGGTCCAGAGAGCAGCAAGAATTGGTCCCTCTGCTCACAACTCATGCACAGAATGAGAAATTTGGCGAGCCACCCACTGGGAAAGATGAGGCTGGTCCTGAAATAGAATCTCTCCCTGCAGTAGTACTAATGAGAGTGAGAATATCACAGAAGCCCTGTTCCACACCATTCCTCTAGGTATTTGTTATTCATCACTTTGAACTCTAGGTTTATTATGTGTCTGTAGAAAGGTAAAGGATAAGATAAAGAAAATGGCTTTTGTTGGCTTTTTGTTAAAGGAAAATTGTCTTAGGCTTCTCTTTTCCTGAAGAAACAGCAGCGTAGTTTTTATTCTGTACCAAATCTTACTTCTGTCTTTGCTTGTGAAATGATAAGTTATTGTAGGGAGTCCATGATGATGCTTCAAAGAAACATGAAGAAAAGTGAAAAAAGATTTAACCTCTTGAAAAGTAGAAATTGCTTTGAAAACAAGGTTAAAGCTGTCCACTGTATTTTACTGCAGATAAATGTAAAATGCTCTCAGGGAGATGGAAGAAATAAGCAGGACACAGAGACAGATTAAGAAGACACTCTCTAGAAAACCTATAATGCAGATATAAATAGGGAGTAACAGCAGCTAACAGAGCGAACAAGGGCTTACAGTAAGACAGAAAAAAAAAGGTAAATATCCTGATATATGCTTGTATTTAGGGCCTACAAGCCAAGAGAGACAGTAACACCTGTCAAACATGGTATGCAGAGATGGTACAGCATTGAAGATGCAGTATTTTTAAGAGGTGTTTCTTTTAGGAAGACTATGGAAAGAAGATCACTGTAGCAATGAAAAGGTTAAAACCTTGGAGTTGTTTTAGAATTGTTTGTAAATTTGTCAATTTACAGAATTGTTCAGGATCAGACCCACATGCTTCAGTTTATAGCTGGGTTTATCAGGGAATGTACACACTGGAGGAGCAGGGTGCTAGGTAAGGGCCAAAAGGAAGCTGAGATGAGGTGTTGGAGGCAGTCTGAATTCAGTATGGGGAGCTGAACTCAGTATGGGGAGCTACTTCTCTGGATAACGAGCCTGCCTGCAGTTGCACATGAACCATCTCAGCTGAACAGTTTCTGCTAGCAAAGTTTGCTCATTTAAAGAGAGCTTCACTTTCTCAGTGTTAGTTTCTTTTTTTTTTTTCCTATGGCAAATCAAAAGTCATGCAGAAAGCTGAAGAATGACACTCACTCAAAAAAGGGGAAAAAAAAGAAAGAAAATAACCTCACAGCTCTTGACAGAGAGCTTCTAGGTAGTAATTTACAGCCTGAAACGTCTTTTCTGCAAGGATTGGTCCGTGGAAAGGAAAATGCACTCCACGTCTTTAAACTTGATGCTGTCAGAACTGTCACCTTCATCTGATGATTGAAAGACTGCAGTGTCACAGCATCACTTCAGACAGCTGGTGTCTAATTGAGAAGGATTCCTCTATTAACTGTGACCCTCCATGACTCCTCTCAGGCAGTGAGAAAAAGGGCTTTGACAAGCTGCCTGTAGCTCACAGGTTTCAAAGTAGAAAGATGAAGATCATTTAACATGTGTTGTTTGGGGAAAAAAGACAGTTGAGAGAGGCTATGGTAACAGTGTCCCTTATAAACAGAAGGAAACTGCTCATTAAACATAGGAAGGAGGCTGTGATGGGAAAATCTCTCTGGGCAGCTTGTTCAGACCCAAATGAGAGCTAAAGGAACATCACTGGTGGCAGCTTTCTGAGTCCTAGGGAGCTAGTGCATACAGGTGCTGCTTTAACTGGGGTAACGAAAGGCTTTAAGCATATAATCTCTCCACTCTGCAGTACTGTGTCACTAGAGATTTTTTCCTTCCCTGACATCAGGACTGTGCCTTCCTGGGGTATATTCTACATGGCCAGTGATGCACTTTAATTAAGGCAGTTGGCATCACTGAATCGTGCACAGGCAGGACCTCATTTAACCAGCATCTGGGGTGTGCAAAAAGGGAATCCTGCATTAAGCTTTTGTGTGTTATTTTAAACGTTTTTCACTAATAATATATGATTGCCTGATTGTTTTCCCAGCTCTTCACCTTTGGTTGGAGAGAAGACATCCGCCCTGGGGAGCCACTTCACACCAGGAAGTTCTGCTTCGATGCCATCTCGCACAGTAGCCCTGTCACACTGTATGACTGTCACGGCATGAAGGGAAACCAGCACTGGAGCTATAGGAAGGTCAGAGTCACTGTGGGGCATCTCAGAGGTTCAGACCATCTTGAGCCTGTATTCAGTTTAGCACAGGCTTGTTCCTTCCCGTCAAAGCAGTTCTGTTTTAAAATCCACCACATCCTATTCCAGTTTAATTTTGTGGTAATCTCTGTAAACATATTCATGTTCCTTTTGAGCATTCAGATATTTAGGTCAAATTTAAATGAAAATGGATCTGATCCAGCTCAGAGGGTGTCTGTATTGGATCTGTTCCCTGAAAGGTGTTTTACCATTCTGGCGCTTCAAGATGCTTGTGTCATTTTAACAGAGGCACTGTTGGAAATATTTTCATCCAATGTGACAGCAGCAAGACATGCTGCTCATGAGTTAAATGTACTTTACTACATTTTAAAGATTATAAGTGGCAGGAAAATCTCCCTCAAAAAACCAAAACAAACAAACAAACAAAAACAACAAAAACCCACCCAACATTAAAAGCACTGCTGTAAGCCCAAAGGAGGCAGGAGTTTATAAACTAAAGATAAGCAGCTTAGACACTACTTTGATCTGCTGAATTTCAGCCCATTTTTATAAATCACTGAAAATAGGAGGTCAAGCTATAAACTGTCAGAGTTTCAGTTATGGTAAAAGTCCTGGTATGCTACTGATTTGTTGTTGCTGTTGTTGTTGTTAAGGTTTTTTAATAGTTTATCAGCAAATTGTCATCATTAAAGATTTCACTAATAAACTGTGTATTCCATTCAGGGTAAGGATTTCTCTGAAGTGCTAAAGATTTCTCTCACACATGCTTCAGTTTTCTTTGACCATTGTGCCTTTCCCTTCACCTGGTTTAAACTGAGGCCAAAGTACCTGGAATTGGTCTTTGCCAGATAAACCTCAATACTGTTTTCTAGTTTAAAAATATATATAGTACAAAACTAATTCAGAACCATTAAAAATAGGTTTCTCCTGATGCTTTCTTCTGAGCTCTGAGAGTTACTTATTAGCTTGTGCCTTTTTTCCTTATTTATTTTGCAAATCGAGGTCCATCATAAGATTTTCCAGAAATGTAATCCCTTTGGAGCTGAGGTATTACTTGTAAGAAAGTTAGAATGTATGGGGCAGCTATTTAGAGGATATAAATTGTGGTGGCTGTATTGCTGCCTATCTGACTTTATAATGCCATAATAATCCCTTCTTGCTTCAAAATCCTTCCGATTTATCTTTTTGCCTACCCAAGCTGCAAATCAAAAAGCTTTCATACTCTTAGCACTTCATTGTCGCTTAATATAGCTGGTTCATAGGACAAAATGCAGGTCTGGAGCTACACTCTGTAAGGCTCATCACCTTTGATGAGGACAGAATATAGCAGGTACCAAAAAAAATGACATTTGGAAAAAATACACAGTGTAAGTTTTATTAAATTCTCTGCACAGCTTCATTTTTAATTTCCAGAAGGCTGACAGGGCTCGTATAAAAATTCTCAATGCAAGACAGGCATTTCCATCTCAGCAAGAAACACCACAAAGTTATGTTACAGTGGAAGTACTGACACAATCTTAACCGTAATTCCAACCTGACAGCAAGCTGGTCAATTTGCATAAACCTTCAAGTAAAGAAACTGCATTGGAATAATAGAACTATATATACATGGTTTTCTTTAAGCTTAGTTTTAGTTTGCTACACAGTAGGTATTTTTTAATGTTTCCTATATTCTGTTTCCTCAGATAAAGGGCAGATTTATATTAGAGATTTCTGGTGGTACAGCTACACCTCCAAAAACCTTATATGTGATATAATCCTTTTCCAGCTTTGAAAGCATCTTGGCAGTAGAACTTTTAGTGTTTTCCCCCCTACAAAACAAAAACTGATCTGTGCTAGAGCCTTTTACCTAGGGAATGGTATGCTACTGAATCTGCACCCTATATAAACGAGAATAATAATGTGGTTAAGAAAGAAGTGTTTCCTTTTGAAGAATAAGAGAGCAGGTCAGCCACTCCCTTCTGTTCTCTGCATCACTTATAGACACTGTAGCTTTCTAATGGTCATGTATCCATCCTGCCAAAAATTCTTCTCATGCTTTAGGAGAAATGACCTTATTTGCCAGTGTCTTATAAAATGCTTAATGTGAAGCATTTCTTATCATGCTGTCATATTATTTCTATGAAACTAGAAGATAAGAGGTTTTTACTCATTTAAAGATGAGTCTCTTCTCATGATCATTTGCATTTTGAGCCACTGATAAAAAGTTACGGCTGTGAAGTGATTACAAAGTGCTGCAAATGCAATTTGAAGCCAGGCACTATTTTCAGATTCCATATTCTTATAGCATAGAAATCGTAACAACCTGGTTTTGGATCCTGGTGAATAAAAACAGCTTAAATATTTTAGTGGCAAGTAGAATACATTAATATTTTACTTTGGGTAAGGAGTGCTCTTCTGGAAAAAATCTACAGCCTACCCCCATTACGTGCTCATTGCAGTGCAGTCTCAGAGCGTGCAAACCACATTCTTTTCAGATGAATGAAGCCAAAACTACCACTAATAAACATGTGTCAAAAAGCTGTTCTTATTCCCATACTGCTTAAACTACATCTGGCCAGCTATTTGAAAGTCTCGTAAGTCTGCAATATTAAGTAATCAATTTTCTTAGGACCAATCTGAAATACTGGTCTACAGCCAAGTATACCTTTGAGAAAATCCTGTAAGAAGCAATGAAGCAGATTAAATCCAAGCAGTACTGCAAACATTGCTGTGGGTTGTAAATAGAAGAATGTGAGTAATACCAGGACAAAAAATATTGGCACCATGTTGGAGCAATGTAAGATATTAGATAGATAAATGTAAATAGCATGTAATTATTATATATTTGGGAGAATGGCTTTAGCTTCCCAAGTTAAAGCCATTTCTTTGACTCTGTTTGATATTCCTAAGCATGCCAGAGCCAATGATGAGCAGTGCCTACAAATTTCTGTTCCTCATAGTGAAGGAATACGCCTCTGGTTTTCAATGTAGCATCATTCTGGCCTGAAAGGTAGTGCGCTGATTCTGATAAAGTATGATTCAATTTATGTGCCACAGGCCCACTACTGCTATTTGTAGAGCAGAAGTATCCAAGAGAGGGCTGATTTAGTAGGTCTCTAAAAAGAAACAGTTGTGCAAAATCAATTTCATTATATGGTAATTCTACCCTGAGCCTAGTGATTATGATAGATGCTAGACTGACAGCATCAAAAACTGTGCCCAGAAGACAAGAGTTTGCTCATAGTCTCCTAACAGCTGCAGGGACAAACTGTAAGAGTCAGCTCACTCATTATGTGGGAAGTGTGTAGATTATTCCCTCAGACAGACAATATCATAGTGATAGTGGCTTTTATCATATGGACTTCAGTCCTGCTGAAACTGCACTGGAGCTACCAACTGATTTCAGATAAACTACCACAGCCACCAGCTGATAATGACTTCCAGTTGCTCTTGACTTAGGCCATGGTTACAGCAGTGACCTATAAGAAATGAAAGGCTCTGTGTGTCATTACCAACCCCCCTGAACTGTCGAGACCAATTCTCGTATGGAGGAGTTTCTCCTTCTGCAAATAATCTTTAGGCTTGCCTTCATGCAGAAGGAAAAAAAATATTCTGCTGTTTTCAGATGTTAGAAATGTCTCCACAAGAGTGCTTGTGCTTTCTCAATATTGGTGTAAAGAGGAATTTATGTATTTCTCTTGTAAATTTCTTCTCTAGGATGCACGCAACTGTTACCCCTTGAAGTCCTGAACCTGTTTCCCCTGAAATCCAGTGGAAGATAAGACCACCAGGCTTTCCCCTTAAATCAGCATAAGCTTGAGATGATAACTTAATAGGCCTTTATGTATAGCTAAGTCAGCCAGAAGTTTTTCCAGAGTGGTAACTCTGTCCCTGTTCTTAAAAGACACTCTTCTTTCCTAATAACCAGACTCTCTAAATAAAAGCACCAATAATGCTTCACTCAAAAATTGCCTGCCTGTGATATTTCTGTAAGAAAGACTGCCAGCTTTCTGGAAAGGCTGGAATGTTTTTTGTAGCAAGCTTTTTGTGCTGAAGCTGTTTCCTTTCTTCTTGTACCAGCTATCTTATTAAAGCTTCAAGCATTCTACCTTTGACTTCCTAATAGCTTGGCTGGCCCTCATGCCCAGCTATACTGCAAGAAAAACCATATGCCCCCTTCCTTCAAGGTCCCATGTCAGGCAGGATGGCCATGGCACAGTCACTGTGTCCCAATTTTGGACAGTGCTACTCCATCAAGCTCTTATTAGTACAGGGGGAGCTGGCAAGGTGCAGGTGGGTGCTTGCAGCACCCCATAGGGTGCCTGACAGTTCTTGCAGGCCCACCTCATCCTAGCCAGGGACACAGTAGCCCTTTGTACACAGTACAGTTACCCTCTTCTTGCAAGCTGAAGTATCCTGCCTGCTCTCCATGTAGAACATGAGAGAAAGGCCTCTGCTCATTTGGTCTGGTCCTGTCAGCTTTGATGGTCTCCCTCTGAATTTCAGTCTGGTGGGGAGATGTGTGTTCATCCACTGCTTTTGCGGAAAGGGAAAACAGTGTGAAAGGCAGATGTAACACCATCCCCCTCAGCCAGAACACAAGGTACTTTTGACTTGGTTCTTTATTTCTTATATTAATTTTAAAAAGAGGCATTGTACTTTACCATTTTTTCACAAACCACAAATCAGTGAATTTAATCTTTCCTAAATTAAAAAAAACCCCAACTTTCAAAGTGGTTTTAAATAGCTGCTGTTTCTGTTTGGTTTTGTACTTTTTTTTTATTTTTTTTTATGTGGGGTGTTTTTTAAAGAGAAGTTTCTGTGATTGTTGCTCAGCACCCAGAGTACTTGTGTGAGTTTTTAATCAATTGCAATTTAACAATTGGTTTTTTTTCCCTCTCACAAATTGGGCAAGCAGGCACACCCCTGGATTAGTATTAAAATACTGTCAGGGCAATCATCAGCATGGAGGGGAAAAGCCTGAATGTGGTTTACCAAGAGTAATCTGAAATTTATTTCAACAGATGCAGTATAGTCCCTGGAAACTTTCAAACCATCTAATGACTCCCACATCTGTCTTTCTCTAAACACTTGCCTACATGAACTAAGTATATTGAAACTACCCAACTCACCACCTGCCCAACTGACTGCTTTCACAAAGATTCACATCAGGTTACTTACTATTCACTCCAGTTTTGTGAAGTAAAATTAATAAAACTAATCATTGTAGATATGCTTTTTAAAGCAACTTAATCCATGCTTACCCTCCCAAAATCTCCATATGGAGCTAAATCAGTGTTAGGATTTCCATCTTATTAGGAGAGAGAGTGTATTTCAGTGGCTGGTCTTAGAGAGGCCATAGGCATTGAATGGGGTGAGAACATGAATCCTGTGTCCATCTGTCCACCACTTCAGTTAATAATTCATTTTTAACATCTTCACCAAGTTGAAGATTTTACAGCTTCCCCTGCCAAGAAACACAACATTGTCAAGAGCGAGATTTGTCTAAAAAAACCCCAAACAAATCCATTTTTCAGGTTCAGACATTTAAATGGGCTCCAAGCAAATACATGGTATGTAAAGATATTAAAATTCTATTTTTTCATTATATTATGCTGTTGTTAGCCAAAGACCTGATGATCTCTCCCTCTTTCTTGAATCCCCACTTTCATAAAGGATAATAGCCCAAGGGAAGAAAATACTCCATTCTCTACAGCTTTCTAATAATAGCTGTTGTTATTACACAAGGTTAGTGCACAGAGACCTCAAAATCATTTCAAACAGGACTGTTTAAATCCATGTTCTGTAAAATTAGAACACTTCCAGTGATTTGGCATTTGCTACTTAATTCTATTTTTTTTTCATTCCTGTAGGACAAAACTTTGTTCCATGCGGTAAGCAGCAGCTGCATAGATTGCAACCCAGCTGAGAAGAAGATTTTCATGAACAGATGTGATCCTTTATCTGAAACTCAACAGTGGATTTTTGAACATATTAATATGACTGTTTTAGAAAAATTTAACAGCAAAGCCAATTCCTAGAAGGAAAAAAAAGAAAAAAATTGAACACACATATTTACGTACAGACTGCAGACTACATTTTGCCAGCATCTGGGTCAAAGGAGTCAGGAATTAAATTTCCTAGATCCAGGAAATCTGTTCTGAGGATTAAGAAAATGCCACAGCAAGAGCCAGCAGGCTGTCCTTGTGGATATACAGTATCTGGAGAACTTGGCCAAGAGCCTCACCGGATGCTGCTGAGAACTTCAGGCTGAAAATTCCCTTGCTGGTCAAGGGAAAAACTTTGTTTAAAAACTGTTTAAAAGTACTCCAAGTTAATAAAGTAAAACAAAACTCTAGAGTTTCTCAGGTCAAATCCTGCTGTAGTGAGTAGCTCAGAACAGACGCTATGATTTGGGATGGGTTTATGGTGTGCATGACGCCTACAGGAACCTGAAGAAATCCCAGGTTTTAGAATTAAACATGCTGGTAGAAGAATAATGATGTCCCAGCACTCCCTAGACAAGATATATGCTCTGTTGACATTCTCTTAATAAAAGGTTGGGTTAAGCAGGTTTAACCCTCAGAACTGCTGCAATTAATTTTAAATACCTCCCTTTTACATTCCATTCATTACCAAAATAGGAATGGTCAAAATCTTAGGGTCTAGAATTACACTGTAGTGAAGCATGAAATAAACTGTATGGTTTTTCCCCTCACATTTCCCCCCTTCAGGAAAAATAAAGCAAAGCAATCAAATTTCTATATATGATATATTTAGCAATTGTGATTCAAATCCCATTGTCACACAAGGTGAGATTTTTTTTTTAGTGACAGGTATAACAGCAGCAGCTGCAGTATAATGGAAGGCTTGTGGACTATCTGTCTTTTTTAAAGGTAGAATCTTTACCAACATACAAATTAAATTGAAAATAGGCTGGGGAAAAAAGTCAGGAGGAGAGTGGGAAATAATTGCATACTGCATGCTGAACTAGGTTAGTCAAATTAACACTGGTATGCTGCCATCACCTAAAAGCATGTTGACTCCCTGCAGTGCAGCTTAAAAGATCTTGCAGTGCTCTTGACGCATAGGAGTGGAGAGAAAAATTGACAGGAAATCAGTTGGGTGGTTTTTGAATTTTTGAAATCTGTGATGGAAATCGTGAACTTCCCACAGTGAGCAAGTGAATGGTATTGTATATGTCATGAGGGAGGAAACAAGAAGTGCAAGCAAGTCACACATTACAATATTTTTGTACTTTGGGCACAGGCACCATTCAGGGTAACACAGACTTCCATCACACTGATGGTTATGATGGGTCTCTCAGACCTATCAAGCTGTTGGAGAGAGAGGCCTCTAAAACATTTTAGGAAGGGTTCTTCTATGGTTCTTCTCAGTTCATACCGATATGTGGAACGTGACTGATAACATTGAGACTGTTCAAGGTAAGAGTGAGTATAAATTTATATCAAGTAAATATGTGGCTCTTGCATGAAAGATGAATTTACAAATGAAAGCACCATAAATGCAGATAGATCACGTCCTCTGTGCTGTAACTCCGTTCAGGTTCCAAAAATAACATTTGTAATTAAGTTGCTTATTTTGATTGCTGGCGAGGTGGCTGACTAACCAAAATACTGATGTGCAATCTACCCTGTTTTAAGGGAGTGGAGTGACTGTGTTTTGGTTTTTTCTCCTTAAGCTGTGTTCATGCACAAAGAGCATTGATTGCATCCAGAGGATGGTTCAGTGCCAGTGTGCTATTTTATGGCAGCATCTTGTATTTGCAGGTCATATGAAAGTTTTAGGAGGGGAATGAGTTTTAGGTGGGGAATGAGGGCCATGTACCATGCATCTTGAGGTCAGGATGCATGCACTTGGGAAATGGTGAAATTTCCAATATATTGAGCAATTGCTGCAAGTTATTGAAGAGATCATTCAAATTATTTAAAGGGATGTGTCCACAGAGTTGTCATTTTATGATTTTAAAATAAGTGAGCTTGTTTAGGTATCGTTTAAATTTAATTTGAAGATATGGTGTGCTCAGGAACAGAAGAAGTAAGGTTCCAGTATGAGGATACTTCAGGTTTGTTTAGCTGTCAGTACAGAGAACCAGCCTAGCTTCTGCTAACTCTCAGCTTTCCCAGATGGGGTGCTTACAGTATCATTTATTTGCAGCCTTATCATGAGGAAAGAGGGTTTGGGAAAAGAAGAACATGGCTGCCTCAAATATAAATGCAGCCCTCAAGCTGCTGATTGTAACTGGCCCCAAACTGTCAGTCCTGGAAGCAACACTGTATGCCCAAAATAGAGAGGCAAAGGAGGATTGCTAAACCAGAACAGATTGGTAGGGTTATATCGTTCCATGTCTGACTGCATCTCAGTGGTCTGATTTTGAGATGTCTGATTTTGAGATGTCTGGTGGGAACTAGGCTGCTCTTAGGGCAAAGAAAATCTATGCCTTTTACCGCCCTTGTTGGGTGATATTGCACAGCACCTTACACTGCCAAAGGAAGCCTTCCACTTCCTTGTAGCTGATCAAAAATTGTCAACTCTAGCAGTCCTTGTCAGAAAGCAATCTGTATGACTACTAGTCAGATGTTGTGGGGAAAGAGAACAGTCCTTGCACAGGACTCCTTCAACAAAAGTTTTATTAATAATAAATGATCATCGCTACCTTTCAGTTCAAGTCTGTGTTGGGTGTTCTCCAAAGGTTTCCACTGATACGAGTATTTCATTACTAATTTACCATTCAGAATTTCTTTAATTTTTCCTGCAACCATATCTTTTCCAGCCAAATAACTTCTGAACAATTTGATAGGTTGGAGAGATGTATCTTCCTCTGATATTTCTCCAGGAGCATTTAAATCTAACACATTTTTCAAAGACTATGAAATTTCTTCACAGATTTTTTTTTTTTAATACCAGATAGTTCTGAACATATTTTAAATGCAGTGCACGGGTGGAATTAACTAATGTGGGCTCATCATTTCAGTGGAGCTACACTGATTTCCCCATCTAATGACTTGCTTTAGTTTTTTTCAATTGATTATTTTACGGCTTTAATCAAGATGTCTGGAAAGAAGATCTTTATATTTTTAAGTGTTCATCAGCATATGCCCTAAATGTTTTCCATTTAAGGTTAACTGACCCTTTTTTTTTTTTTTTTTTTGGCCAGCAAACTACTTCAACTAGAGAGAGCAACTGGAAAAACTGAAATAAACTCCAAATGCAACTAAAATAGCATATCATTTCCTGCATATATTCCAGAATCTAAGCTGAACAGAGGCCTTGGGGGACAGGGCTCAAAGGAAAGAGGAGGAGCTGGGAAACAAAGCCTTTCATGTGTGGGAGAGTAGCCTTGTTGCAGAAACCTGACAAGATTTCACTTTTCATTGGCCACAGTCTTATTTCAGAAAAATTAGATTGCTTTAGAACAAATGTTTCTGCAGCCGTATGGATATTTTAATGATATAATGCATTATTCCTGAGTGTGATCCATTTATGAATAAATGGTCTTTAGCTGCTGAACTAAGTCTGTCTCATGATAAAGATAGACTAAGCTTGAAAGGAAGCTGACAAGCACTTAACAACCTTTGATTACTGGCAATTTACCAGGCATCGATGTCTCCAGTGACCTTAGTGAAATCTTATGCCACATAGAAGAAACGTGTAGAAATAGCTTGACCAAATTGATTAGATAGGTGGCACTTCTGCAGGAGTGGATGTTACCTTTGTTTAAAAAAAAAGTCACAATCACAATTAATTTGCATTTTAATTGATAGCTTCTGCAAGGGACTGAGGGAAACTCTTTTAGCCTACCTGGATGGCTTGGAGATGGAGCATTTTAGGAAAGCAGTGCTGGCAAGCTTTCAGTGTGGCTGACACCAGGGGTGCATCCATTTGCTATTTAAAGAGCATCTGTAATGCTGATAACCTGGTGCATTTCAAGAGAACACAGCACATATGTTAAAAAAAGGAGTATGATAATGATTTTATTTTTTAATCCATCAAGGTTGTTAGAGAAATAGTTTCAAAGCCCTTGAAAACAACACAAGGTGATCAGAAGTAACGTTTTTATAGCTGGTACTAGTATTATAATGTTCATTTATTCCTTTGTTTAACCCCCTCCCAAATATGTTCCATATTCTCTGAAAAAAAGCACAAGGATCCAAGAGTGCTTTTACATAACATTTTCAGGATCTTGCCCTGTCTGAAAGTTTTGAAAAGCATTTACAAAATTAATGTAAACCAAATGGTAACATAAACCCAAAGAAAAATACCTATTATGTCTAGTGTACCAAGAGACTTTGTTAAGCATTTGCTGAGATAGTTTCTTTCAACTGGAAAATTTTAGATTAATAAGTAATAGAATTATTAAATCTTTAGTGTGTAATGCTTTATTTAAGATTTTTAATTTTAAAAAAATGTAGTGAATTTGTGTGGTTAGTTGCTGACAGGGTATTTTTAACTACATGTAATACACAAATCTCTTCTTAGGTCTTCTGAAACATTTCTCTCCTCATATTTCCTTGTTATAATTCTGAATGCACTGGATTTAAGAAAATCTGAACATAGGAAAAAATCTCTAAAAGGTAAGAAACATATGTAAAAACAAATAATGAGAAAGTTTAGCTACAGAAATTCAGAGAAATGCGTCACATTTCCAAAGCTTCAGCAGCATTCAGAAAATACATTTGCTCTGTAAAGAAGTTTTCTGTTCTTTCAGTGTATCATTAATATCAGTGGTACTACTCCTGGGGCAGGACTTCTGAAACTGGTGTTAGTAGCATTTGGACAGCATGGTGCCAGAGGAGAAAAAATCTAGGAGGAGCTTCTGAAAAAAATGCATTCAAACATTTCCATTTGGTATGCCTTAAGATTTTCCATGTTTCTAAGCTTTCTGTTATCTTAGTATTTTTCCTTTTTTACAGGACCTGGCAGTGCAATAGGTGCTTCCATATGAAAACAGGGGCCATATGAAAACAATGCAGACAACAGGGGAACAAAGAGGACCTGGGTTAAAACAATAATAATTTGTGGTGGCCTAAAGGTGTGTTTACCACAGCACTGTCCAGTAGGTTAATTATACATAAAGAGAAATTTGTATATTTTGTGCAGCCACTTTGGTTGGTGCTTCAGAGAATAAATGAATGAGAAGGAGCCTTGCAAAGTGAGACAGCAGAAAAGCTTGTACTCAGTAAAGATGTAGAAAAACTCAGAATGATTCATTTCAGAGAAGCAGATGGATAAGACATTGAGATATATATCTAATGGACAGTGTACAGAATGTGAGGGGAACTGTAGTGAGGCAAGTCTGGTGAGTGGTACTATCTTAAAGGTACTAAGACATAGGAAAGGAAAACTTGGTCCTCATTAACCTTAGTCCTCATTAATTGTAGCAGGATCCCTAACACTGTCAAAGTAGTAGTTGATTTAATTAAGTTAATCCTTGATCTCCCCACTAAATGACTCAACCTGGAAGGCACCACAGTCCAAGCAAATTTCTGCTGATCACTCTGGAGCATCTAATCGGCAAAAGATAGCACTAGGCACAGTTTAGTCAAAAACTCCAACTGGCACCAGAACTAAAACAATATTATCAGCCCAAAAGATCTGTAGGCCTCTGGCATCCCTCTGTGAAAAAACGATTTCACTTGCCTAAAGGAGTGATTGATGGTAATGATCCTAGATTAAGAAGATCAAGAATTGTGAGCTTTCAAGGAGGTTAAAGGCCAAATGGTGAGATTAGGAGATGGCAGTTTAATTGAGAGAGGAAGGAGGAAATAGGTGGTAAAAGGGAAAAAGTAGGAATCAGGTTTAATTCTGTATATGAAGGAAGTATGACTTACAAAGGTCAGCCACTGATAATTTTAGATACGTCTTCAGGGCAGGGCTTGCATTTTTATTTCCATCCCAAATATTCAGGAACTGAGAGGCAATCAAGCCCTTCTGCAAGGACCTAAATTTAGAATAAGGAGAACTGCCTAATCTGAAATGTATCGATTGTGAAATACATGATCACAACAGAGAAAAGCTTTGCTGGACCCTGAGTTTGTTCTGACTTTTCCACTTAAGTTATTTATGTGTGTTCCTGAGGCTACTTCTTAGATAGTACATAGAACATTATGGTCCACTTTTTTACCTCAGTTAAATATTTCCCTCTATCTCAGGCTTTTTTGAAAGAAGAAAAGTGTTTAGCTAAATTTTCCTAGGAAATGTCAACTTGGATCATCTGCCTACTCCCTTTGCGGATCAAAATAACAAGTGTTTCTCTTTGGACATTGCATATAGCTCTTTTAAAAAATAACGTTGGGCTCTGCCTTCATGGCTCCTTGCAGCATGCACCTCTTTTATGCATTTCAATTGTTTTATGGATTTTTTTTTTCTATTTTGTGTTTCTTCCCTTCTGCTGACTCACTATCTGCCAGAATCGTGGTCCTCTTCCCACCTTCCTGGTCCGTTCCAAAGGTATTTCTGCTGTTGCAGATCCCTTCCTCAAGATAAGAGAGACTAAAGCTGCTTTGATCTTGACTTGGCAGAGCTTCAAGCCCTTCTGCCTTGGGATACCTATCTTGTTCTAGCAGAGGGATGGGGAGGAGAAAGGCACCTGAAGAGAAGTTCTGTCGTTATGGGCCAGTCTCACTACAGAATTTGTCCGTGGAAGAGTTATAGCTCATAGCACAGACAGACAAACATCTTTGAGGGAAAAGAAATTGCACTGGTGATCTACTTCCTCATCCATTTTCAAAATTCAGTGCTGCCCAGAGAGAGGAGTAGCTAAGAACAGGAAGCATCTTATTCAGTGGATATACTTTGTACAAATGTTTAGAAGCAGCTGAACTTCTTGACCTCAAGTTTTTAACTTTTGATTATCCCTACTGAGCTAATATGGATACAAGAAACTGAGTAGAATTATTCTTAACAGTGTTTTTTATAAGCCACCAAGGGGTTGTAACAACTTTAACTGAAGGCATTATTCCAAATCTGAAGTGGGTGTCTAATCTCTGATGAGTGCAAGATACAGGTTAACCTCTAGTCAAGCTGCAGAGAGTTAGAGGGGCTTTATTTACAAAAAGAGAGAGATTGTCCAATGTGCAGCAGCCTTTTGCTTACAGATGTACAGGGCTCTAGTTTATTCCCCAGCATGTCAGCAAAATCAATGTCTATAATGCTTCCCATTATCAAAGAAACAATTGCAGAGATGGCAGTAAAACATCACCTTTTCCTTCCTACTAGAAGAGAATCCTTTCACTGGTTTCCTGTATGACTTTATGCACCTCCAGGGTTTATTTGCAACCGGAACATATGGATTGAAGTTATACCCCTGTACTTTCACTAAACAAGTTCCTAGGAAACCAGAGTACCAGTGTAAAGGCTGTACAAATGCACTGTCCAAAAGATTGTCAGCCAAGGAATGGGGGTTTCATAGAAAAGAGAAATAAGACCCCCTAAACGAACATGATCTGGCCATATGCACTCACAGCCCAGAAAGCCAAACATGTCCTGGGCTGCATCCAAAGCAGTATGGCCAGCAGGGCAAGGGAGGGGATTCTCTGCTCTGCTTTGGTGAGACCCCTCCTGTAGTGCTGCATTCAACCCTGGGGCCCCAGGAAGGACATGGACCTGTTGGAGCAAGTGCAGAGCAGGGTCACCTCCACATAATGAGAGGAATGGAACACCTCTCCTCTGAGAAGAGGCTGAGAGAATTGGCATTGTCCATCCTGAAAAAAAGAGAGGGCTAAATTCTTTACCATGAGGATGGTGAGGTACTGGAATGAGTTGCCCAGAGAAGTGGATGCCCCATCCCTGGAAGTGTTGAAGGCCAGGTTGAATTGGGCTATGAACAATCTAGTCTAATGGAAAGTGTCCCTGCTCACAGCAGGGGAGTTGGAATGAGATGATCTTTGAGATCTCTTCCAACCCAAACTACTCTATGATTCTAAAGTTTGTTTTCCTTTATTCCTGTCATATCAGCCTCCAAATTGCAGCTACTGCTCTGCATCAAAACATATTATGGTAGTCTACACCTGGAAGTATAGTGATCCATCAGGCCTCTGCTGCCAGTTTTTCATACAAATCTGCAGCAAGGCTATATGAACCTTTTCTTCGTAGTTGGAGATTGTTCTGCACAGTTGTTATCCTTCATTCTTTCCAACTTTGGCCTGACCAGCAGTTTTCCATCTCAAACTCTGTTGGTTGAAGTAGCTTGATATTGCCCAACTCTCCAGGTATGTGGTCCATTGCACATCTCTCAACACCTCACAGCAGTCCAGTCCACACACACACACACACACACACACACGGTTAACAAGTGCTAGGTAGCAAAATAGAAATATGTGGTCCCTTCTGAGCCCCTGAGATGCTTCTACTTATCAACTAGTCTTTCTGATGGTCGGAGTGTTTTCCAGGCAACTCTGTGAATAAACACACTTTCCTGCAGGTATCCTGCAAAATATCCATTTCTCTCACTTTTCTGAGAGTCTGGAATTACAGCCTTCATTTGCTGTTAAACAACATTCAGGACAAAACATTTTCTGGCAATTCAACTATTATAAACTGTATATGGAGGGCCAAGAAGAACTGGAGACAACTTTGTGTGACCCCTGTCCGATGTCCCAGTAGGCAAGACAGACAGAAATGAGCTGGCCTGATAGGCAGCTATAGTAGAGATCAATCAAAAGTACAATGGAGTTGTCTAATTTTCTCTGAAACAAGGTCAAAATATTTGGTTATTGTGATTTAGGAAATATAGCTCTCTTAAAAAATGGGGGAAATATTTTCAGATGTGTGCATTTGAAGTATTATACAATAGACTACAATTAGTAATATATACATTATAATAAGTAAAATGAAAACATACACTTCTCTGCTGACTAGTCTGAGATAGTTGGCTTAGATGTTATTAAACAACAGCTGTAAAAACTGACCAACTTTTATGCATTAAAATAATGTTTTCAGGACTTGCTTAAAGGATTTACAGAGAGCACATGCCTGTAAATTTCTGGACTGTAATGAAGAAGCTGAACTATGGAATAAAAATTGTACACCTGTCCTATTTTATATTTGGATGTATTACGTTACAGGATACAAAGTAAAAGATTGCTGAAGAGCAGTTTCAAAAAATTACCATGATCTGAATTAATAAATACCTCTCAGAAGCTACAGCATAAATTTTTCAGTTTGTTGTACATCTGCTGCTGCTAAAATAACCTGCTGTGTCGGGTGGGTGAAGAACTGGACAAGCTGCAGGGCTGCCCAGGGCCATGTTGCTGCTCCCATTCCCACAGCTCCAGCCACACCAACTCTGAATTATCAGCAGAAAGAAAAAACAAAGTCATCACCTTTAACAAAGCGTACTGTTAGCTCTGGCAATACTGTAAATCATGTCTTGAGTGGCCACCTAAATAAGATAAATAAACAAGTGAGGACAAAACAGATGTATAGACATAATAGTCCTCAGGTGAGAAGTAAGGAAGCATTGGAAAAGTTTGTAAGGACTTGATTCCAGTAAAAAGTCATGTAAGTCAAGATGTATTTTTCTCCCTTCCACACCAAAAAAAAAAAAAACGAACAACAAAGCAACATAAAAAAAATCCCTAGAAATTCCCAGCACCACTAGTCCTTCTTCTGCCTACAGCTGATAAGACATAAAATACATCATCTTCATAAAGAGGATTAACTGCAAAAGTGTAAGAGTCATATAGAAGAACAGTATTAGTCAATCAATCATCTTCAAAGACTAAGGAAGAAAGAATTCATTATTATATATTATTTATCTTTAGAGGAATTATCTTTTTTTTTTATTTGTATCGCTTTAAGTACTATAACTTAATTTTATGCATACCCATACACTTCAGTTCTTCAGTGCTGTACATCTATCCTGAAACCTTCTAATCAAAAATCATCGATTAAATCTATCCCTGACATCTGCTGCATATGGCAGAGTTGTGGTAGGATTTAAGTGGACACAATATAATTTTTATTTGTTTCTGAGGGAGCAGTTAAAGTGAACATTGCTTCCAAAGACCTCTGAACATCAAAACTAGCAAAACTAAGAAATCTATAAGCATGCATTGAAAATGTGACTCCTCCTTGTCTAGAGAGCTTAAAGGATACTGTAGTCAAATGCAAACTGAAGACAGCCCAATCAGGGGGGAAAATTGTGATTTTCTACCTAACCTTTCCACTTAAACTGTTTGTGACTAATTTCTTACAGGCAGTTCTATTGAACAAACCTTTGTAAATATCTTCCCACTGAAACAGTGATTATAACAACAAAACAAATTGTAAGTCAGGGGACTTTGACAAATAACAAAAACTTCTATCAAGTCCCTAAAGAGACTGGAGTCATTAACATTAGAGGCATGACCCTTGGCAAGAGAACAACTAGGAGCAAAGAAGAATTATTACTAAAAGAACAATGAAGTGGTTTAGATACATCAAGATCAATTAGGCATTAGTTTTAATATAGCCTAAAGTTAAAAGCTGTAAAACAACAGAGAAGTTTCCCATTTGCATCATTTAAAGTTCACAGCCCAAGGAAAATACCATGTATAAAGAAACCAGAGAGCCTTCTGTGAATTGTGTGTCAATTATCTAATTACCTTTGATAACATCAGGTGCAAACCTTCAAGGAAAAGGCTTTAAAGAGCTTTTGCAGGTACGGGTCTGTTAGGAGAGTAATAAGACTTGTTGCAGGGAGAAGGGAAAGGAGGAGGAACTGCATCTTGCATCGAAATTAATGTCCTGTCCCTGATTGCAAGAATGTGAGAGACAAGAGTTACACAACAGTTCCTGGAGCATGTTTATCAACTCCAAATGCACCTTCTCAGCTTGGGAAGAGAGACAAGGAGACTGGGCAAGTTTCTACTTAGATTCTTACTTCCAGGCTGAGATGCTGCTGTGTATTCCTGTTAGTCAAGAAGAAGAGAATCCAAGCCTGGCTCCTACCTCCTGGCCTCCCTCCTTCCTCTGCAATGTCTGTGGATGAGGAAGAGTGAGAGCACTTTGAGATCCTGCTGCCTGGGCAGCTCCTTGCAGAGGTAGCAGAGCTCTCTGACAGAGGAGGTCAGCGACCAGATCCCAGCCTATAGACACAGCTTGACCTTAGGGCTTGCATAGGGCAGCTGCCCTTGAGCTCCCATCAGGAAAAGCCTGTGCACCACCAGCTTGGGCAATAGCTCTGAGCATTGGCTGCTCAGTGGTGGTGCTTACATCCCTGCTTCCCCGACTGGTAATTCCCTGCACCAGTTGGAGGAGTGTTGCCTGTCTGCACAATGGGAACTGCTTTGAGGTCTGGACAACGTGCTGCCTCAGCCAGGTGGGACGGAGATGTGTCTGCACTCCTGGTCAGCACCTGTATCTGCCCTCTGATTTTTGAAGGGAAATTGTAGTGATTTCTTCAGCTGGAAGCCTTGGTGAGTAGATGCAAAAGAGGGTGTCTGGTGGCATGTTTGTATTTGGATGATTGCTCTAATTAGCTCTTTTTTTTTTTTTTTTTTTGTTTTCAAGACAAGGGGGGAAAACACAGGGGTTTTTAAGTGGTGTTTTCTTCTGCCTAAGTGATTCTCAAGTGACATTCACCACTGTTTTAATTAAACATGCCTCCTGATTTAGAATTGATAACCTTCTACTTCAAGGAAATGCAAGGGTAAACTTTTATTTTGGCAAGGGGAAGCAAAACTGATAAGTAGAAGGACAGTGTCTCCTAACAGAGAAGTTGAAAGAGTTCAGAAAGTGCAGCTAGGGGGGACAAAACCCAGTAGTAGCACCTGCAAACTAATCCCTCACAGCCCTTTGCCACAGAGTTTGGCTCTGTAGCTACTGTCTGAACTAGAGGAGAAGATGTGCACTTTGTCTGGATTACTTGGTTATTGTTATCTCCTCGGTGCTTCCCAGAACTCCGATGGAGAGCAGAAAACCAGTCGTCATTGGCATCCCCCTGAAGTGCCTCCTTAGGCCGCCCCACATGCTTCAGGTGACCCAGGAGGGTCCATGCAGGCACCACCAGCACAGGAGACTGCAATCAGGGGCAGGAACTGCCAGCTCCTCAGCAATCCCACATAGCAACAGACCATGTCAAAGATTTATATAAAGCCTTTATAAGTACGTGCTCGGGGTTGGGGTTTTTTCAGCTGTTTCACTTGGGGTCTTGTTTGTACCTCCTCCGTAGTGACCGGCTGAGCCTTCTCCATTTTCATGACAAGAAACCTGCATTTGCAGCTCTTTAAGAAGGTATGGCCCTGACTCTTCAAGGACTGGGACACACAACTGTCATGAGACAACACCAAGTAAAAATCAGGTCAGTGATTAAACTTTTTGATGTTGGCAAGTGTCAGTATCAGAAGGGAGCTCATGAAGTAATTTGTGGTTGTAGACCTGAGAGCAAGAGCTGTCTATTTAACTCTGAGATTGCAGCTTGTGGGAGGGGAAGGTGGGGAGGCACAGCTTTTCTGTTAAGAAATGTGTATGTTGGTTTAGGAGCTGCCACATCCTAATTTCCAGTAAATGAAGAGCAACAACAATAAATACCATGTCCTGTGTGCTAGCTACTTTTAGTATAGGGAATATTGCTGGACTTCTGTTCCATGGGGAAAAACCTTTCTCTTGCATTAGATCTTCACCTGACCCATTACTGAGATAATCTTCAGCTAGCTTACACCTAAAGGCTGGAGCTATGGTGATTCTCAGAACAGTCTTGTCAATGCATATGTGATGAAATTAAGGAAAGTCTAGTCATGAATAAGGTCTATGTTTCCAGTTCCCCTGAGAGCTTCCATCAAACAAAACTATTTCCCTTCTAAAGCATGTTTGAAGAAGGGGAACTAAACATTTTTCTGTTTTCACCTGCTGGAATATTCTTTACTTGGTGTCTGAGCACAGTGGTGGCATATTCAAATATTACAGCTCATCTTTTAATCAAGCATTATTATATCAGTAATAAGGAAAACAGTTTGCATTTCAGATGAAGAGACAACAGTATATCACAAAATATTTATTCTGCCCAGAAGAGCAGTGATTTACAGACTATTTAACAGCAGTTTGTGTATGCATTTAAAGATTACATCTTTTTTTAACAAAGGTTTTTATTTGTGTGCTAAGTAGTTTTCTGTAAGTAAAAGAATCTTTGAATTTATATTTTGTGAAAAGTAGTAGTGATTTAGATCTGAGTTTTTATAGCATGTGGCATGTAAGGTGTGTTTAGCTTCTTGTGGATGTTTTTTAGATTTTTTTTTTTAAATAGATCATAGTCTTTATTTGCTTTTCTGGGGAGAACCAACATAAGCTCATAAGTGTTGTACTTTTAAGCAATGTACAAAACGTAACCTCTTTGTTAGTGTAGTGCTCTTACACCGTGTTTGCTAACATTTACCAAAGAAGAACATTTTCACTGAGAATGGATCTTGGTCCCTCTCTTTTCTCTGGTTTTCTTGAAAAAGCCCAAAACAACACCAAAAACCTCAAACATATGATCTCATCAGTTGACCACGAAAAAAAGAATCAAAAAATACGTCCACAGAGCACCTATTTTTCCAAAAATTGTGGAGAAGTGAGGGGAGATATGAGCAGGGAGCAAAGAGGGGCTAGGAAGTGCATAGCCCTGGGGCAGAGTCTTGGTCCTTCTGTGTCCTGTGAGCTGAGTGAAGTGGCACAAGGGAATTTTGTACTGCTGTCATTAGAGTGCATCTGGTCACAAAACTGGATTGCAGGCCTCTCTCTAGGCTTTACTGATTGTAATGGTGACAGCTGTGTGCAAGGGCCAAATATGAGCTTACTTGCATGGAGATGTTTCCATCTGCAAAGCAAAGCCCCAGTGAAAGTTCTGTGGCTCTGCGGCGCTGAGTGGTTTGTGGCTCTGACTGTGAACAGCAGCTGCTCGTGTGGAGGGGGCAAGAAGTCTGCTAGTTCTTAATGAAATACAGTTTACAAGGAGAATGCCTATAGGCACTTGGCTTCTCCCCAAAAAGATGGAGCTGCTGTAACTCCCCTTACAGGGTGCACCACCACTCACTGTTTGGAAGCACATGTTCTCAGGCCACAGTGAAGTTAAGTATAGAAGATGTCCCTAAGTGGACCTTTTGCATGACAAAATTCACAAAGAAGTAATTTGCTCCATAAATGCCATAGATACCTATCTGTAGCAAAATACGCCATATCAGATAACCCAGGCAGCATCTGTATATCCTCACCTAATTGCTCTGTTACTTGTGGCAATGATGCCTCAGAAGAAATCCCCCAACCCTTTTGACTAGAGCTGGGGCTCTGGCTCCCACTGCCATGGCAACAGAAGTGCTGCCTGCTGAAAAAGCCAGCTGAGTCCGGAAAAGGTCACTGGAGTCCTTTAGAAACCATGGGAAACCCTTTATCCTCAAAGAAAGAGAAAGAGGCACAAGTCTGAAGCTGAAAAGACAAAATAGTTTGCCAATGGTGAGCATACAAAACTTCCAGTTTATCTCATACAGCATATTTTTAATGTGTTTTAATTGCCTTTAGGGCTATTTAAGCACTCTGCATGGTTTTAGGGGGGAATTGGAGGATGGCAGGCTTTGGGGAGCTAGAATGGGAAGATTATGGTTTTCTTCAGTTGTCACAGCTAGAATTTATTTACAAGGCTGTGAGGACTGAGGCCTTATGGAAAAAGCTCCGGAGTTGCAAGAGTTGGCACAAAAAGCAGAAAATATCTTTGGCTTCTTTTCTGCACTGTCCCAGTCCAGCACTTGGCAGAGTGGATATAAAGCACAGCACTCTGCTTTTGGGAGTGCTTGTTACAGTACCAGATCTGGGGTCCCAACACACAGCTTGGTCCCACCCTTTGACATCCTGGAGTTGTAGGAACCATTGGATAAATTTACCAGATCCAGGCAGGATCACCTTCAGAGTCGAAAGCTTTTTACAAAGTTACAATACTTGAAGCACCCTTTCATGCTTAAGGCTGTATATGATTGCAGGAGTTCACTCTTGCCTGCTTAAAGCATTTGTGTAATGCTTCCTTAAACCTGTAAAAACTAGATCTGACAACAACTGTGTTGGGAAGAAAAGCATTTTTTGTCCCCAGGAAAAGGTGTATTAAAGCTGCTGGCTTCTGTTAATACACAGAAGAAGGTGAATGCTCAGCAGCAAAGGCAGCCTGGCTCGCTGACCTGGAACATTGTGCTGGCCAAGGAACAAAAGCCTGACTCCAGTCACCTTTCTTTTGCCTCCCCTAAAGCAGCCATGCCAAGTCACATCACTGGGCTGCAAAATGAAGCAAAAAAAAAAGATGCCACCATCACACCACTCCCCAAACTCTGTATATAAAGGGGATAAGCAAAAAGGTGCTGGATGGGAAATGTATTGAGGATTCAGACACATCCTCAGTACTGCAACCTTCTCTACCCTCAATGCATGCTAAGCAAGGAGGTGATTCTGAATGCAGGAAACTTTTTTTTCTTCAAAATGAAAACACTTTAAGATACCTACAAATGCTTGGTGTGACAGTTGTATTACTAAGATGAAAATTAAGTATAAAAGCAAAGTTGGTACAAGGAATAGATAAGAATGAAGCCTTCTAAACACTTTAATGTGTGGAAATACTCAACCGTTCCTAATTTTTTTTTAATTCTTTGCCTTTCTACGTGTCTTTCATGTCTATGCATGTTATTCTTGTAACCTTAACATTTTCCAGGGTCTGTAAAAGTCTGCAGCTAACAGTTCTGGTTATGTTTTTCTTCAGCAAACAGTTAATTCCAATGAATGGGTATTGCTGTTGTAATTATGGAAAAGTCAATATACTTATGCAGCTTTGGGCAGCATGACAGACACAGCACAAGCCTTAGTACCTTGGTTATCAAATTACTTAGGCATATGTATAACTTTATGATAACAGGGTCATAGTAAAATGACTATCACATAATTCCTGAAGAAAGTGGAAGGCAGATGAGGCCATGTGTGAAAAACTGTATGTGTACTAGATAGCTTTTTTTCTCTCTCTCTCTCTCTTCCCTCCCTTCTAGGGGGCTTGCATAGCATTCTTATTCTCCAGTTCTTTGTAATTATGTTTTCCATAGCTCATGATTAATGGCATGAGCTAACCAAAAAGCTGCTGATGGGGCAAAACCATGGCACTCAAAATCTGGTGATATCTTGAGGAAGCAGTAGCACAATATGGATTTTTGGTGTGCAAGGGGCTTCAACACATGCTTTGACTAGCTGGGAAGAGAACAGCAGGATGAGATGAGGTTTCCTTGTGCCAGGGGAGGGGAAGGAAGAAAAAAAAGCAGTAATACGTGGCTGCATCCTGGATTGCATCAGGAAGCTGGATTTCAGGTTGACAAATGTCCCACAGCACCCAGGGAGAGCACACACAGCCGCGGGTGTGGTGCAGGAGTGCCGGGCTGGCCTGAGGCAATGCAAATACTCGAGCACCAGCCGGTGCAATCAGAGAAGCCACCTCACCCTGTTCGGCAGGCTGATATAGCTGTGCTATGCTACAGCATCACTGTGAAGGCAAACAGAGGTATCTGTGGTTAGACCCAGCAAACCCAGCCCAAACCACCAGGTCAGGCATACTGCAGGCAATAGTTACATGTGATGCAGGCTTATTTGTCATGCAATTTGATGGGAAATAATAATACAGAGGAAAACGGACTATGAAATGTCAGGAACAATTGTCTGCAAAAGCCAAGCGTTTTAGATTAGCATTTTGGGCATTGCTAACTTGAGAAATGTGGCCCATGAGTCTACCATTTTTTATTGGACTGAGATTTTCCATAAGATATCTACAAGTTGCTGCCACTTATCAGTGGAAATGTGGTCAGGCAAAGAAAGAGAATGAGTTGCTTGTTAAAGAAATGTGTAGTGCAAATATTTTATGCACACAAATGCTAAGTGCAGAGTGGAGGCAAATTGGACAAAAACTGCAGTGTGTATCAGCTGCTGCTAAGGATGGCACACCCTCGGGTTATAAAGTTAAGGGTAGATGTTCACAAGCTCCTCAAGCAAAATAAGTAACTTGAAAGAGAAAAGGCTAACTCTGCTGTAAAGGATCCATGCTCCAAGCACAGTGTTTACAAGCCAGCAGCACAAAGAAGCTGATTTTTAAAAATCTTTAAACTCTAAAGAGTAAATCTTTATACCAGTGCAAGGGAGTCATGCCCACAAATCTCATTATTCTGAAAGCTGCTTAGAAACTTTAGCCCTTAGAGTCAACATACCACAATGCATTCAGAAGTATGATTTCAAAGAGTTACAAATGCTTCTAACAATTAGCTAATTTAAAAAAAAAAAAGGAAAGAAGGAGAAGAGAAATTAGGATTTAAAAGGATTTACAAGGAAATAATTGGGGGAGGGGTAAAGAAGGAGGTAATTGAAAGGGATTGAGAGGAGTACAGTAGGAAGTGGATGTGGTTAAGGCATTCACAAGATTAGTTTAAAAAGCCTGGTAAAACTGGAAGTAAGAAGTCAAATCCTGAGACAAATGAATATAGTTTCTTTGATGTGTTTCAAGCTGTATGATTTACACATACTCAGCATCCAGCCTGTGGACCTTAAGAATGATTGGGCAAAAATAGTGATGAAAGCTTATTAAAATACTACCCAGAAAAGCAGTATGCAGAATTTGATGCACAAAAGGTTCTTATACTCTCAGAGATTAAATACCTAGTCAATGGTCCTGAACAGCTGCAGGTATTTCAGCCTCAGGAGTCTTACAGAATTAAGAAATTTAACAGTAATAAAAGCTGTGACTTGCTATGCAAGCTGGTTTATTGAAAACAAAAATTGTCACAGGATTCATTACTGCTTTAGAGATGGATTGTGAGCTTGAAATTCATTTTCAAATGTCTTCCCAACAAAGCAGGATGATGTGAATGCTAAAATTGGGGTGGATGAGGGCAATTTGAGGTGATGAGTAAAGCTCTGGCACGCAAATGATACGGATTCTAATTAGTGCAGATACACCTTTTGAAATTCCTGCGGGGGTTCTGTATCTATAGAAAACATATTGAAATCCTGGATAAGTAGGTTGCGTGTGCACGTGTGTGCCTGCCTGAGGTCTCAATTTCTTCCAGGATTATGAGACTGCAAATACATGCCCCATCCTGTAGGTACTCTAATAACAGCCTGGACTGGCCTGTACTAGGCAACTGAGCAAACACAGGACAAGGATACACAAGAGACAGTGTACCAAGCAAAAACATAACAGAGAAAGATAAAGAAAGAGCTGAACCAGGTCAGCATAACAGTACCCAAACTTTGTACTCCTTGCTAAGCCTGCAGAGCTCCCTAGGATCCTTTTGCATTTTGCATACTGAAATTTCAAAACCAGAAGGCAAGGTAATCTCTGTCTTGATGTTAAGCAGAACCATTTCTAAGATGACTCCTATTTCATTTGCCTTGCTTCAGAGAGCCAGTGCCATGTTCAGAGCACTGTCAGCATTAAAGAAGAATAGATGAGCACTGAGAGTTTCATGCTCTTAAAAATAAACATTGTCAGCAGGATACATAAAATAATGTATTGAATTTGAAACACAGCATCACAGGAGAATGAAGAAAACCAGACACATATGCTAAGGATTTCTGGACAGATCAATTTACATAATGATGTTCTTTAACTTTATTTTGGAAGTTGGACAGGACAGTGCTTCAGATCTGGGGTAACCAACAATGGACACCAGGCCTTTATTATGTCAAAAGAAAAGAGAACCTATATCCTTTTTTTTTTTTTTTTAATCTTTACTCAAAGCTCATCAGGATGCTCATCCCCAGAACCCCTGAGCTTAGACTTGATGGAAAGTTGGGTGTGTTCAGAAAACTACATGAAATTTTGTTAGCTTGATTTCTGCTGCTTCTTTAGAGCTCAGGTGCACAATACAAGGATTGTTGTAATGAAGGCATGTGCTGTTGTGCAGAGCTGAGGAACTTCAAAGTCAAACTTAGTCAGGGTGCAGGTATTTGTTGAGGACTTTGACTCTCAGAAGCTCTTGAACCATGACATCCATTTGCTGAGTGATTCTGCTTGTTGTTTTGCATTTCATACCAGGTCTCAGGTTTCATCAGCGACAGACTGGTATCACCCAAAGTGCTGGAGACTTGTTTAGTCACTGTGAGAAGCTCCTCCTATACCTGCAAATAGCAGGGAGAAGGCTGTGACACCAGCTTTAGAAAGGTCTGGCTTTATCTTAGTCTGTGTAACAAGTGTAAATGCTGATGTTATTGCTGGTCCTTACACTTGTCTTCCTACTGACAATTATTGTGGATAATTGAATTGAGAGAATCATTTAACTGCACCCAGAAAATTGACCAGGAAACTGGAACCCTGGTATCAGGAGCCTAATGAGGAATTCAAGGAATTCATAATAAATAAAACTTTTTTTTTTTTTTTTTTTTTTTTTTTTTTGAGGGAGAGGAAAGAATGGCAGACTAACAAAAGGGCAGTAAAAGGAAAGGGAGAACTAGGTGAAAGCTTTGAAAGGTCAGAGAGGATACTATTATGGTATGAAGCAATTTCTAGAATTCAAGGCATACAATGAACTGTTTTAATTTTTCAACAACAATGCAAGTTATGCAGGCACTCATAAAAACTTAAAAGCTCTTTTTAAAATAATAGCATGCATTTTACATGTACCATATGTACTTATTCTCTCAGAGAGTGCAAGTTATTTATCATTCTTGTCTAAGCTAATAGTGCATCTCTGTCTGGATTGCAAAGTTTAATTAACTTCTGTAGGTGTTACAAGGAAAATTATGCATAACTGAGTCTAAAATCCACATTCTTGAATGTAGGGCATTTTTAAATTAGCATGACTGATACACTTTTTGAATAACAACTTCATGTTTTTCTGCTTCATACAGGGCAATAGCATTCTAAGTTTAGACCCTGTAGAATCCACACAAGTAGCACACCTTTTTCACTCATAAAGATGCTATCATGAAGACTATAGATAACTCTAACAACTGTAACTTTTGCTCTGCTACTTAAAGCTGATGAGTTTGAGATGTGGGTCACAAAAAAGATGGTGAAAATTTAGTAGCCTAGTGGGCATTGCACATGATGGGGAATTACAAGATTAGAGAGCATTTTTGGGTCATCTTGCCACCACCACTAAAACACAGTTTGTACAGAGTTTGAACTGAGTGATGAAGCACAAGAAGGGGTAAATCTCCAAAGCAGAAGGACAGAAATGCTATAATCTCTCAATAATGGTAACTGTCCCACACCATCAAGCTTATCTTGGTATCTTACTTAATGCATAGCATCAGGAAGCTTATCACAGTTAAAAACACCAGTAGAAATCTAGTTCATCCTTATGCTCTGAATTGAGCTGCATGACCAAAATTCAGACAGAGCCACATATGCTTAAAGGACTCTTAGATACAGCCAGAAATTTGAGCCATGACAAAAAAAAAATCTATGAGAGTCTTTCTCCTCTGGTGAAGTCCAGTATCATAGTAGGGGACCTTGGTGGAAGAGAAATGTGAATTTTGAGGGCTTGCACTAAGCTGGAGTGGTTTTGATATCATATCACCAGCCAGTGTGCATTTTTCACCTGTCAAAATGACAACATTTTTTTACCTATCTGTGTGTTCAGGCTAAGACATTAAATGCAAGACAGCAGGATTTGGCACTTTCACTGCATTGGCTATGGATTGCAATACACCTATTGTACTTTTGCTGCAGGTGCACTCACCCTACATCTCAGAAAATCTACCTTCCTACTTCTAATATGAGCTAAAACATAAGATGACTTCTCAAACAGAGGTGCTAAGTATGTCAGTGACCCACAACTGCACATGTGGAGGGCAGGTAAATCTTAACTCAGGCAAAACTCACGACTCATACTGATTTGACTGTTTTTCTAGTGATGTTAAAAAAATAAAAAAGTTTTTATATGGATTTTTTACTGTGTTAGTAATGAGCATTTATGAATAGCATTTCCTGCTTTAGCAATCAACTTACATAGGAAAGGAAAATGAGTATGTGACAAATCTGCATCTTATTTACATTTTTAATATTACATAATTCTGAAGGTATCAGTACAAGCATTTAAATGAGGGTCTTGACAACAATCCTCTACAAAATGCAGTGGAAAGCCTTTTGATGTTTAACTAAAGGAGATTTCAAGGACATAATTTGAGCAGTGGAGGGTGTAGTTAAAAAACATACCCCACCCACTGCAGAAATGCCTGGACTCTTCTTTGCCTGTGTTTTAAAGTGCATATTAATACATCTCCAATAACAGGTATTTCTTGTTCTTCAAGCAGTATGTTGTCTTGTCATGTAGTACTTTATCATCAGGTATAAGAAAAAAATCCACTGGCTTTCTGCATGGATGAATGCATGTTTACAGAGCATTGATTCCAAAAGTGACAATACTTCACCCTCATTATACAGATGTGGTACTGCTTGAGACAGCCAGCACCTTGCATAATTGCTTATAAATTTTGCATTGCCTATTAATGGTCTGTTTTTAGTGCTGTGATTCTGTGCTTCACTATGGTGATACACAGAACACAGATGCAGTGTGCCCTTAGTTCAGTAAGTGCTCTGGGTTATTTTTCAGCAGCCACCAGTTGCACATCCACTGCTCCACAGCGTTGGCTTGTCTTGGTTTAAGCACCTCCCGGAGCTGTTACGGGTCTTTGCAAACTGTTTATGTAATTCTGATAATGACCATGGCAGACTGCAGGCTGCAGCTTAAAGCACAAAAATACAATTTAGTTCCTTAACTTTTTTTGATCTCCAGTGGGGTTTTAGGTGGAATTTTTATTGTGTTTTTTAGATCTTTCATCTTTTCTGATCTTAGTTTGATTAAGCACTTTGTATCCACATTTGGCTTAGAAAAAGGAAAAAGTATGTGATTCTTTTGAATACCAGATTCAAACTTGGAGCTGAGAAAGCTGGTAAATTTCATCCTTAAAACAACTGGGGTGAAATCTTGGCTCTGTTTACATCTGGCAACATTCCAGTAATTTCAAGTGAAGCTATTCACCCCTACTACTTCACATCCTAAGGGCTCTGTAAGTTGTTGCATAAACATTATGTAGTTATACAATGAAAAAAACCACTCCCATTTGCCTTTAGAAAAAGGAAAATCTTCACCTAAGGTAAAATCTTTGCTGCCAGGTTCTGAGGGAGAAGCTGACAGACGTAATCCAGCAGTGATGGAATATTCTGGGATTAATTAGACGTGGCCTAGATACACACAAGAGAGTATCAGAGCTGACCTAAATGTTGGGAGGAACAGTGCCTCTGTCTCCTGCTTTCTTCTAATCAGCCCTGACACCAAAGACTTAGCAGGGCAAGTTTGGAGAGACTGTTTGGATATAAATCTGGAAGATAGGCAAATTGTTACACTCATTTTCAGTCATATTATAAGCTTATTTAAATCTAAAATGTTTTGAAGAAATGTTCACTTCCTGTGTCTTGGAGGTTAGTAAGAAGTCATCCAGGTTTTTCAAGCAGTTAGCCAACAGTATACAAAAGTCCTGCTGTAAATCACCATACTTAAATTGAATATGAAGTTTTCCTATCATTTCTGCCTTGTCCCAAAGCAACGTTTGGAGGGGAAAAGAAAAAACAATTAATTACACAGATGCTGTGTTCATTTTGGGATATATACAAATGTCAGAGTTGTTGATAGTAAATCAGGAATGAAATAAATGTCACTTCAGCCTAAGGTTTACAGGATCAGCTTTCATTACTCAAAGGATCAGTGAATGCGAATAAGAGTAAATCAGTGATTCTTCAGTTTAATTTGAAATAATGTTAATTGGATTAGTCTTCTGCTCTATAAATATGCTTTTCAAGTTGAAACAAATGATTTTTTTTTTTTAAGGACAAAACTGTAAATCAACCTTTTCCCACTTACTCTATAAACTCTAACATCTAAACCTAAGGGATGTCCCTGATTTGATCAAACTACTCTGAATAAAGATTTAGTTAAGCCAGAGTAAAAATAGAAGTACAGTATAGAGATCTGCATCTTGCTAATTGCACACACCTGGGAATTTAGAAAAGTTTTTAATTTGACTACTCAGCCAACTAGTTTTCAAATCATTGCATTTTGTCTTGAATTCACTCCAGCAGCCAAGCCCCACACAGCCTCTCACTCACTTCCCCACGAGTGGGATCAGGGAGAGAATCAGAACAGTAAAAGCCAGAGAACTCATGGACAAAATAATAAAAATATATAAACAGTTTAGGGGGAAAGCAAAAGCCAAGCACACAAGCAAAGCAAAACAAGGAATGAATTCACTGCTTCCCATGGGCAGGCAGGTGTTCAGCCATCTCCAGGAGAGCAGGGCCCCGTCACATCTAATGGCGACTTGGGCAGACAAACACCATCACTCCAAATGTACCTCCCTTTCTCCCTCTTCCCCCACTTTATATACTGAGTATGATGTTATATGGTCTGGAGGTCAGTTTGGGTCATCTGTCCTGGCTGTGTCTCCTCCTCGGCCTGGCAGGATGAAAAGCAGAAAAGGCCTTGGCTCTGTGCAACCCCTGCTCAGCAATAACAAAACCATCTCCGCATTATCAGCCCTGCGTTCAGCACAAACCCAAAACACAGCCCATGCCAGCCACTGGGAAGGAAATTAACTCTACCCCAGCCAAAACCAGCACACTGGTATATATTAGAAAAAGGGGATAAGTGGCAGGGAGCTGAGAGAGCTGGAACCTGCAGTATTTGGAGATGGATGAGATCCTGCCATTATCACTCTTACTTGTCACGGGTGACTGAAAAGCAGCGGAGTTTGGCTTGCCAGGATGATGACTTTATTACAATTCTTCACTTCCATTTCAATGTCTTTTTGACATGTCTAATAATTTTTTCTCTGAAGTTGGTTGGGTTTGGGTTTTTTTGGAGAGTTGGGTTTGTTTGGGATGGATTTTTTTTTTTTTTTTTT